>NW_019290093.1:117068-167139 GCF_000500325.1 Leptinotarsa decemlineata
AATGTATCCGAAATAAAAGTATAGCGTACTTCACTGGACCTACCAAGTAATAAAAAATCCAAAATTCGGTTGATATCCATCAACAACATTTCGATAACAGTGGAAGATGTGGAAGATTTGAGAAATCGGATAAATGCTGTTAGTCTAAAATATATATTTCAATATTAAATTCTACAAAAAGGATTTGAAGCTTTATATCTTCTATTAATTATCTGCGAGTGCTTTCGACAGTTGGTAATAATATCTCAGTCATCACTTTACTCTACCACGACCACAAATGCAAGTGAACGCTGAAAGATGGTGGAGAGACATGTGCTTTTGCACGAGTCAGTCCGCATTGTTCACTTGCAAAGCGTGCATCGCGAATGTACCAATTCGCGTTTGTGGCAGTGTAGAGATTAAGTTAACTTGCGACGTGCAAATCGCGAAAGTGACACTTTCGTGTTTGTGGCAGTGTGGATTTTGTGTCATTTTTACATTCGTTACCTTGTTTCCACTATACATTTTCAGTTTTGTGTGTAAAAATGAACGCCCATACAGCTAAAATATTCGAAAGCTTGAGACAGTCATGTCTGGATTCACCAAAACAGCATGAACAGAAGGTAGGTGATGTTAATAATCATAGAAATAACATTTTAGTGATTGGCTGATAGGAATAAGTATCTGGACGGCTAGAGTGCAGTATCATATCATTTTTTGAAGAAAATTTGGACATAAGGCAAAAACTAGTTTTTCGAGGACAGTCCCATAAAAAAATAGTATTGCAAAAGGAATGTAATGCGTAATTAACGTTTTTTACGTTTTCTGGAAAATTTTCCAAAAAAAAATACGAGGTACCACACTTTAGCCGTCAATTTGGCAACTTGTTTGACTGAAATAAAATAAAATAATTAATGTTCGATATTTTTTTTAGTATTTGAAAGGCCAGATTGGTTTTACTAATGTAGTTTTTTTCCTATTAGATTCCAAAGAAAATTGATGACGAATGCGACACCGAACAAAAAATGGACCAGGAACATCAAACGTTTCTGGTTCTGTGCCAAATAATGAAGGAATACTTTGTCCAACGGTTTCAAAGAACCAACTGTATTTTTTTATCATAAAATTTCACAGTACTGATAAATATGACAAAGAATTTGTTTTAGCACAATCTTTAGTAGATATTTCGGGCACCTCTAGTAGGGGACTGACATTCGATAGCGAACTAGCTTCCAACAAGAGTAACTTTTCTGACTCTTCATCAGATAACTATAATCCCAAAGAGGACTCATCTTCTAACAGTTCTTCCTGCTCTTTCTGTTCGAGCTCTAACGATACAACATCAGAATCAGAGAATACAATTGACATGAAAGAAAATAAATCAAGTAAGTTATTTAGAAAGGTATGACGCAAACATACAATTATTCCAAAGCTATTTTTTTTTTCTCTGAAAGTGAGGGCCCTACGAGAAAGGAGAAAAACATAAACACTTGAAAGAAAAACGCAAGGAAACAAAAAGGATTAAAAGGAGAGTCTTATGTTTGTTCTAGAAATAGAGAGACCAGCGCGTCCCACGTTTCCTTACCCGTGTTCTGGTAAAGCACACCACAAATGTGACACCTTCGTCGAAAACCGACACAAAAGTTACAATAAATTTCGGTAGATGATCAGCGAATTTTTCGACTAATCATCTTGATAAACAAAAGAAAAAGATAATGACTAGAAACATTGAAAATTCAAGAACGTTCACCATTAGTTACTCGTTTACCGTCAATGGAAAAAAAGAAAAGTATGCCGGACCTTTTTTATGGATACCCTCAATGTGACAGATGCATTTATGCGCGGATCTGTAGCAAATCTTTCTTCTAGTGGCATAGTTGAAAAAGAAAATCGTGGAAAACGTGTCCCACACAACAAATTGAAATACGATGATTAACTGCTGATTCGTGAGAACATTCTTTCATTTCTAGCCGTGGAGTATCATTATTGTAGGGCCATCTCTATTATGCACAAATTGTACAAATCAAAGTGCGCGGAATTAAGTATCCGTCCAATTTCTTTAGAGAAGTATCGACGAGTGTTTAGAAGCTACAACTTGGGGTTCCATAAACCCAAAAAGGACTATTGTAAAAAGTGCTTAAAATACAAAAATATGACAGAGGAGGAATAAAATACAGGAACAATTAGCTCGTGAGGCTCGAGATGAAGGCAAAGAATCATTCCGAGATACTATCATTAACTTTAACCTCGAAGCAGTGCTTACGACTCCAAAGGATCCAATAGGACAAATATTTTACATACGAAAATTGGCTATTCACAGTTTGACTATCTACAATTTATGGAATCAGGATGGAATCTTTACCTTTGAAATGAAACCCAAGGAAAAAGGGGGTCAAATGAGATATCCTCGTGTATTTATAATTACATTATCAATCAACCAAACATTATTGAGGTTCGAATGATGTCGGATGGGTGCGGCGGGAAACAAAAAAATTCGCTCTTCAGATCCTACTCGGCCGTAAATGTGTGCTCGCGCCTCTCTCTCTTTCTATCTTCACTTACTTATACCTCCCTTTCAACTTCCGTTCTCGGAAGTTGAGAGCGTTTCGTAACGCTCCCGTCACGCATTCACCTGCTTCCTCCCCAAGTCAAGGGCGCATAAATAACTTATACTTAATTTTTGGCTGTTATTCGTCATCACATACTATCTTCAAAAAGGAGTCATGACACATTTTCATTGGCATAATAATGTCTTCTTCGACATTTGTCATTCTCAAATAGTTGCGAAAACATGTTTGCATTTTGAAGAGAAAATTAATATTTACACTTCTGCAGTAGATGAAATCTAGAAAATCTAGATGAGATGGTTGTGATGACAACCAAATGTCTCAAATGTTAACTAGTTATTCCAGGTAGAATCGAGTGGTCGTTAAATATATTTCGCTCCGTTGACTCTGTGATCACGTGGTATCGAATCTGCATCTGCTCGCTCGGCTCCAGATTTATAAAACTTAACACTATATTTAGGTAAAAAAATCAATGAAGTGACGAAAGAGAACAGATATATTCACTACATTGTTTTGTATTTTCATGTATTTAATAACAGTTTATCAGTGACATATTCTTTGTACATTAAAATAGTGGTGAATATTGTTGCTTCATATTCATCAAGGGGTGAAGAGTACAATCCTGTTGATAAAATCCACCAATTATCAATACCTGAAACAAACTTAAAACAAATTAATTATGTTGACCTTGAAAAATAATATAGATCACATTCAGATATAGGTTTTTGTAGAAAATCATTCAGTATGCACATTGAATTTCTTTTTAATTCTATTTCTTTTACTAAGCGCTTCGTATCTTCAAATTTGAATAAAACAAAGTGTGTGTGAGATATCATCGAAATGTTTCATTTGGTCGAAAGTTGTATTGATGCCATTATAAATGGAGTAATAACATCGTACAAATTTCCGTAATTTCATGAATGAATTGAATGCTTCATCTTATATTGTTATCTAGATTTGATGCGATAAGGCAAGTGTCTTGAGTCAAAACGTCGGATGTTCACCACTGAGGATGACAGTGTTCCATGTAAGTGAAATTTTACCTCTTCTATTTACTATATTTTAATGTGTAGCAATCCTTTGAATGATATCTGATCCAATTCTATAATGAATGTTTGGGATACAATCTGAATAGAGAAAAGGTGTTTTTTGGTATAATTCAGTGTTCATATAAAAGTATTTGTTTCAGTATTTTTCTTTCGTGAAATTCAATGTATTCTTCCAGTTTGTGTCTGGAAGTTACTTCTTTGCATAATCTACACATCTTTGAATAGAGTTAATTTTTTGAATTAGATTACTTCCTTTCTTTCTTTGGGAGATTCCCACATTTTTATGTATAAAGATGGAGAAGTTAAAAGCCAAAACCTTTCTTTCCCAAAAATTATTCTCTCCCGATTTCAATTTAAACTATCTATCTACTTATAAACCTGAGCATCCCCTAAGAGATTGAGAGAAGAGGATTGGAATATAATAAAAATTAAGTAGAGAAAACAACCTTTAACGAATAAGATTAACAGTAAAAAATAACTAAGTAAATTTGATCTCCGAAAGTTTCAAGATATTTTTTGCTCTTTAGAATAGAGATTTTTACCATTGAAATTGTCATGAATCTTCCCAGTCTAGGTCCAAACATTTTTGTGTCAGACTTTTTCTGATGCCTTGTTCAGAATATTGACACTTGAGGCAGTGAGGTCTCTTTTTATTACGATACCAATCTCTTTCAGGAGTTTATTGTTTGCAAAAATATTTTGTTTACTTGTGACATTTTTTAATTAGACATATATTCCTGTAGCATATTTTTCATCATTTCTTCTCACTCTGTAACAAATTTCAATACCCTCATCTGCTAATATCAATTCCATTTTTTCGTTGAAAAGTTTGAGAATTTTCTATCAGGCATTCTCTTGTTGAGTTTAATTCAAGCCAAAAATTCAAATATACTTCTCTCTATTCGCTTGATCTAATTTAACGAGTGTTTCTTATTGCATTTTTCTCACTGTTGATGTCTTTCTTCAATAGTCTTCTTTAGTTTTTCAATTTTATTTTTATGGATGATTCACCTTTTTAAATAGACACAGACATGTTGGAAGGTAAGACCTTAGCTCGCACAAGTTTCGACTTCTAAGGGTTATCGTTCGTAGGGGTGCGATAGCTGGTTAACGGAAAACACATATTTTAAACATATTGTAACAAATTAAAGAATTAACTGTCTCACACAAATTTATTTCCAATAATATTTCACTAATCACAAACTAATTTATTTACAACCCTTAGCAACTAACGCTTAATTTATTTCTACCATTTGAATTCCTTTTTTAACCACTCGATTCACTTTTCGAAATGCCCTCTTGGGTCGGGAAGCCGGGCTTATATAATGTAATGGTTCTTTCTAGAAATCTATAGTCGGTTCGGTACTCGATTAGAGTTTTACCGGCGGTTGCATTCTTTCGCGGTGATGTCATGTGTTTGTTCGCTGAGTCGGCCGGCATATCGGTTACGAGCGGCTTTAGACTCGTTACATTGTCGCGTTCTTGAAGAGGTTTAGCCTCGAAATGTCATCCTTGGCGTGTGTCGATACCTGCAGGACTCTCCATATCTGCACTGTGAAGTTCGATGGAAGTAACACTCCACAGTCTTCATGCTCGGTCGTGGAAGATGGTTACCGCACACCAAAATCTTGATGCCGCTGGATTTGAATATCGTTTCCAACATGCTTCTCACAATTCCTGTCGAGCCCAGAGACTAATTTCGGGATTGCCATGTCCACAAGATTCTGGTCGAGCATCGTGTGCCTCAGTCTGGTATGACTCCTCCAGACATCTGCATAGGACGGTTTGTCTCGAGAATGTTTACTGAAGTAGTTGAAGTAGTCAATGGCTACCAGGATGTATGTTTCCATGGTCGGACTCTGGGAACGGGCCGGCGATGTCGATTCTCTCAAAGGGACTACCCACGTTATACTGGCGCATTGGAGCTTTCGGTTGTATCCGAGGTCCGTTACTGGCAGCACATACAACACACTTTCTGCACCAGTCTTGACGTCGGCTTGACCATTAATCCAGTAAAATCGTTGTCTTACATTCTGGAGGGTCTTCGTTACTCCCAGATGTCCTCCAGTGACTCCATCATGGATTTCTTTGAGCACCTCCCGTCGCCTGTTACTGGGTACCACTGTCTGGCGCCTTTCTTCTCTACCGTCTTCAGCCTCGAAAACCCGCTTTAAAACCCCGTTTTCCAAGGTAAGGGTGGTCCATTGGGCCCAGAAGGACTTAACGGCTGGCGAATAACTTGCTATCTTCTGCCACGATGGTCTTTGATTAATTCTCCTTCATCCGATGACTAAACCAAGATCAGGGTCTTTCTCTTTGTCTTCTTTGATGTTATTGTCCTCCCAGTTGTCTAAATTTTCCGTCCGGTAGGGAATAGCTCAAAACAGGAGCGTTGATCAAAGCTCTTTTCAACTTCTTGAATGAGTCTTGGCACTCCTCGGACCACTGGAACTGCATCTGTACTTCTGCAAGTCGGGTCAATGGTTTGCCGATGTTGGCAAACCCCAGCACATATCTGCGGTAGTAGGTGCACAAACCAAGAACGCTACGAAGCGTTGTAATGGGCCAAAATTTAACCGCTTTGATCTTTTGTTCGTCTATCGCCACTCCCACTTTCTTGGGACTAACTTTCAATACAGAACTTCTCAGACGCATACATACCTCCTCCAGTGGTCGAAACGATTTTCCGACCACGATTATATCTTCGAGATACAATGGACACATCTTCCATGAGAGCCCTTTGAGCCCAACTTGCCAAAATCCATTCTTCAAATCCAAAGTCGAGAAAATTGTGGGGCCGGCTAGCGTATATAGGGTGTCGTCGATTCTTGGATGAGGGTAGCTGTATTTCTTTGTATTTATCGTCGATGGCGATAATCCACGCAGAACCTTGTCGAGCCGTCCTTCTTCTTCACTAATACGACTGGGGAAGACCAGGAACTGTCAGAAGGTTATATGACTCCTTCTTTTCCCATATCGCTGATTATCTTGTCTGCCTCTTCTTTCTTGGCAAGAGAGAGTATTTTAGCTGATTGCCGGATTGGTCGGGCATTCCCAGTGTCTATGTTGAACCACATTCGTTCTGTCGAATTTTCCTTCTCCAATATCGATTTCCTGGTACTTCCTGGCGAACTCCCTCAATTTAGATCGGTAAGTTGGTGATATGTCCTTGTAGGAAATGTCAATCAATCACACGTTAAAAAGTATGACCTCGTTAATCATTGGCTAGCACAAGTTTCGACTTCTGAGGTATGTCGTTCGTAGGGGTGCGACAGTTGGTTAACGGAAAAACAGATTTTAAACAAATTTTTTTATTTGAATGCTGGACATTTGCCACGCACATACCCAATTTTTACACATTTCCAGCATCTTATTTGTTTTCTCTCAGGCAACACTTCTTTCATTACCTTCCTAATGGTGACCCCAATGTCTGCAGGCACCTACCTATCCATCTTCCTCGATAGTTCAAACTTTGCTCTGGCTCTTGCAGGATTGTTTTGCAGCCTCAAACTTCAGGGCGCATGCCAGTACATCCACGAGATGTTTGGGATGATAGTGTCAGGGTCAGCCTCGTTACTTGGTCGCGAAGTCGGTCCAAAAATGCCTGAACTGCTAACCGCTCCATTACATTTTCCGATGTAGCAGGAGATGCCAGACGAACCAATCGAGCAATGTCGGCTTCAAATTCCTGTAGAGATTCTCCTGATTGCTGGCAGCGGTTCTTCAGCTGTGAATGGTAAACGTGCTCTAGGTGGGCCTGTCCATACCGTAGCTCAAGATGCTTTATAAGATGGTCATAGTCTTCCTGTTCTTGGGCCGTGAGGGTTTGCAAAATATTTGTTGCTTCTCCACGCAACGTCAGTGTTAATGCTACCGCCCTTTCTCCTGCATTCCATCCATTCGCTCTGGCCGCAACTTGAATTGTCGGCGGTAATTTGCCCAAAGAGTTTTTTCGTTAAACTGGGGCGGCTTCATGGAGAGCTTTCCTGGTTCAGAACTGACTTTGACATCTTTCAGTTCCGGAATTGAATTTTCGATAACAAGTTTCTGTGGTGTGGGCAGAATTAACGATTTGGTTTTGCAACTTGCTAATTGTTTCCTTCATCTTGCTGATTTCTGCTTCAAATCCGGCTTTGATTTTATCGCCTAATTTTTTATTCCATTCTCTTCATTTCTGCCCCGATTTCATATTTGATCTCCCCTTTGATTTCATCTCTGACTTTGTCTATCTCTGTCTCGATGGTTCCTATCTTTTCTTCGAGTGGACTCGCCACACAACAGAGTTATTTCTTTAATAATTCTGCATTTTCTAGAAGTTCTTCCTTCAAGCTATTCAAATTCTCTAGAAATTTATCTTCCAAACTTATCGAATTTTCCAGAAGCTTCTCCTCCAGGCACTTCGAATTTTGTTGAAATTCATCTTTTAACTCATCGAATTTTCCAGAAGCTTCTCCTCCAGGCACTTCGAATTTTGTTGAAGTTCATCTCTTGAACTCACCGAATTTTTGCGAAGCTTGTCATCCAAACTCTTAGAGAATTTTCCAGAAGCTTCTCCTTCAGACTTACCGAAGTTTGTTTAAGTTCATCTTTCAGCTATTTCGTATTCTCATCGAGTTTGCTCATTACTGAACTCAAATCACCCCCAGAAACTTCGAATAAATGTGTTTCGGGATTTTCTCCTGATTCAGTCAGTTATCCCACAGTCTCCTCTGGAGTTCTGATTTCTGTCCAGAACTTGTTGCCAAGAAAGGAGTTAAACAATTAAATAAATGTACTAGTGCTGAACGAGGGCAACTAATAACTGCTATTGTATTTATTTCAGGAGTAGGTACGTTTATTCCTCCTGTGCTCGTATTCCCAAGAAAAAATTTTAAACAACACATGCTCACAAGAGCTCCAGCAGGTACACTTGGACTTGCTAGTCCGTCTGGATGGATGACAACAGAGTTTTTTCCTGAAGTTTTAAATCACTTTATAAAATATACCAGCAGCAGCAAAGAAAATCCAACCTGGTTATATGCAATAACCACGAATCGCACATAAGTGTTACTGCGTCAATATCCGAAGAAACCATCTCCACTATTGTTTCTACCACATCTACAGAAACAGTTGCAAGTATGCCTCAAGAAGAAAATATTTTCATTTCTCCTAAAGCATTCAGAGGGTATCCCTAAGGCATTACCGAGAAAACAAACAGCTCAAGGTCGTAAATGAGGAAAAAGTGCGATTATGACAGATACATCTGAAATAAATGCTTATTGCTGAATTATCGTTACAAAGAGAACTAAAAAAACAAAAGGAAATTGAACGAAAAAAACAAAAGGTAACTAGGGACTTGTTTTCAAAAAACAACAAGCAACTAAGAAGAAATGCTAAAAGTAAGGAGAGCTTTGATTCGTCAAACGAAGAATCAGATTCTGAGGTAAGATATATAAAGTTATTTAAAATTTTTCAATGTTTCTTCTTTAAAATATTTGTTTGTAAGTGTTTTTAAATGATTCAAATGACCCGGAATCGTTTTCAGAAATTGAGGAATTAGATAGAGAACCTGCTGTAAATGATTACGTTGTTGTTCGGTTTTCCAATCAAGCGCATTATGTAGCTCAAATATCTACAAACAAAGATTCAACTGGAGATTATAAAGTCTCTTTTCTACGAAAACGAGAAAAAACAAATGGGTTTAGTTTTCCAGATGTTGCAATGGTGAACTTGTCTGGCATTATCATGCTGTTGCCCGCACCAATACAATGCCGACGAAACGGTTAAGCCGATATCTCTGTTTCTCTGTTAATTTCAATAACATTAATATACGTTAATTATTATCATTTTCAAATATTACTTTATTAGTTACCATTTAATGTTTTACCATTATATTAAGTGTGTCTCACTGAACCCGACACATTGGTACACAGTGAGACGAATTACAATAATTTTTTTATGATTATAATGATATTTTCATGTTTATTTAATAAAATTACTAGATGATTTCTGATAGATAATTCATTACTTTATAACACATCATCCTTATTTACATTTATTATTTACACATTACTTGTTCATTTTGCTTTAAGCAAAAAACGTCTCGCTGTTGCCTACTCTCCCATACAAAAGAATTAAAATCAACTAACATGTACATAAATCCACATGACAAAATGTACATTAGAACATAAACCGATATATAATAATAAAAATGTAATATAATATTTGATCAAATATTAGTGATTAGATCTTATATGCATAACAAGACTAAAAAAAACTAATCAATACAGTTTATTGTATGATTTTTATTACAAAGGGTTTTACAAAAACCGCGACACATGTTTAGCTATACAATAACTTCCTCAAGCATTAACTGAGAGTTACTTCTAAATTACAACCATTTTATAATCCAACATATTACCTACTCGTCTGCCTAAATAATGAATCTAACTGAAAAGGTCAATCAATAAATTTTAAGAAAGTAAACCTGTAAATATACCTTACCTGCAAATGAATAGATTCAACAATGGTGAATTATTCAATTCAGTTTGAATGTTCATAAGATAATAATAATAATATCATTTATTGCCCAACAGGTAGCACCCAATTACAGGACATAATAAAATACATCAGTACTGATAATAGATGAAATAAATTAACAAATCATGTTCATTCTTGACATGCTATATGAATATAACATAACAATGATATATACCATCGAATAGTAAACAAAAGAAAGAAAACTAAAACAAAAGAAAAAACTGATAGCATAACTATTCATTGCGCTACTTGGTAAGAGTGATTATAATAACTGACTCTCTCACAACACAAAAAAGAAAAAACAGTTTTGATATCACTTTAAGATTTCCATTGCAAATTTTTCTATATGATTCGCAGAGCAAGTATTAATATCGCAAAAGCTGCATATCGAGTTGTAGTTTTCACACATATATTTAATTGGAGAATGCGATATTATGTTTGTTGGTGCTGCAGAGCAGTAAAATGTGAGATTCAGCCGTGACTGAGGTCTTGGCACCCTAAAGTTCAGTTCTGACAAGAGCAAATGGCAGTCTACTTGACTGTGCAGTAGTTTATGCAAAAAGGTTATTGAAGCACATCTTCTCCTTTTTTCTAAAGAAATTAATTGAAAGTGATTGAGAAGACTATAGTGGTCAGAACCCCTAGCTGGATAAATTCCAGTGTTTTTGAAGTACAAGAATTTCAAAGATTTTCTTTGAACTTTTTCAATTGAGTACTCATGACAGAAAAAGTAGGGGCTCCAAATAATTGAGCAGTATTCAAGCTTGGATCTGAGATATGAGAAATATAATATCTTCAAGGCGTTTATGTTTGTGAAGTTTTGACAATTTTGTGTGATAAATCCTAACATTTTATTGGCTTCGGAAACTTTTTTGTTTATGTGATTGGCAAATGCCATTTTAAAGTCAAAAAATACACCTAAATCCTTAGTCTCCACACAACGGGTTAGCACACTACCTTGAATATTGTATGGATGTTCAATATGTCTATGTTTTCTAGTATATGACATGACTTTACATTTACCTATATTCAGATGTAGGTTATTAATTTCATACCAAGCCTGTACATTATCTATATGGAATTGTGGAATTGGCCGCGGTGGAAGTGCGTCCGACTCACGATCGGAAGGTCGTGTGTTCGATTCCCGCTTCGAACAGATATTTTTCTCGAGAGAATTTATCTGGTTGAAGTTGGAATGATTCTGCAACCGTGTTAGGAATCACACGTTAAAAAATAAGACCTCGTTAGTTCTTAGCTCGCACAAGTTTCTCAACTGAGAGTTGTCGCTCATATGGGGGCGGCAGCTGATTAACGGAAAAACAGATATTAAACAGATTTTTTTTCCTGAAGTGTTATGCAATCATTCACATTTTGGACAGAATTCAGTATTTTCAGATCATCAGCAAAAAATGTTTCATAGAATTTATTTGTGTGCTTAAATCATTGATGAATATCAAAAACAACAGCGGTCCCAAATTCGATCATTGGGGAACGCCAGACTTAGCAATTATTGTGTTTGATTTGTATCCGTTGTAACAAACTATTTGGTTAAGGTTAAAAAGGTACGATTCAAAAAAGCCTAGTAGCTTATTACTAAGGCCAATAAGGTCCAGTTTTGAATGTAAGATGCTATGATCAATTTTGTCAAAGGCCTTTGAGAAATCTGTGTATATCACGTCCACCTGTCCTTGATTATCCAATGTTGAGCACACGTAGTGGGAAAACAGTGCTAGATTTGATTCAGTGCTGCGGTGGTTCATGAAACCATGTTGAAATTCACTTATTTGGTTGTGTGTTGACAAGTAAATGTGCTTATACAAAGATAATCTGCTTTCTTGACGTTATATGTTTTTTGGGAGTTTTCAGCTTTGAATGTATTATATTTTGAAGAAATATCAATGCTGATCATTAAGGCTGGATGGTGAGAGTCTTCGGTTATCAGTGGTGCGTTGTCATGAAGAATCTCACATTTTACATTAGCAGACACAAGATCTTGTAAACGGTTAGAGGAGTTGAGTATATTATTGAGCTGTTTCAAGTAAAAAAAGTTAGAAAAATTATTTGCCAGTGATGTTTTTGTATCATTATTGGAGTTGTGAATGAAGTGTGTTATATTGAAATCACCTTACACTACAAGGTTTTCATTATATACTCGTGAATCTGTTCAAACATTTCAAAAAACTGATCATAATGATCTATAGTAGTAGATGGATGAATGTATATAACAAATACGTAGAAGGAAACATGACTGTATGAACATTTGCATCCCACTATATCTATTACTGGTAGATTGTTTTTGAATAAGTCTAGGTTAATTTTTTTTACTGTTCAGAAAATCTTTGCAAGCAAGCAGAACCCCTCCACCAGTTTGAATATTGGTTTCCAGTAACTTACGATCTGATCTATGAACTATGTAACTACTTGGAAACAATTCACTGCTGGTGATATCATCCTGCAACCACGTTTCACTCAGAGCTATCACGTCATATTCCTCTACCGAAACACAGGCGTAAAATTTTGAAACTTTGCTTCTCATACCTCTCATTTCGGTAGTTGAAAGTGAATGAGTGGGTGAAGTTTAGTTTAAAGTATTGGACACAATTTTCGGTACTCCATTAATGTATTTGTTTCTGCAGTTTGTGTCACCCTTGCTGTGAAGATCTTCCAATTCTGTCTTCACGAGCTTGTAATGATCCAGTTGGCGCCGCGTTCTGTCGAACAATACGGATATTCTCCTGAATTCTTCAAAATGTCTCAAATTTCTTGAGTTTCTAATTATTTGATGAAGATCAGATTCATTTTTCAAGATGACCCTGAGTGGGCAATTTCTACCATTAGCAAAACGACCCAGTCAGATGATATCTATGCATTGGAATTGGACATCCGGTTGAATAGCTTGAATTACATTCCTTGCTGCTAATGTATCGGAGTTTTTCCGAGCATCTGGTGGTTGGCTTTGATCCTGTTCATTCAAACCGAATATAATTAAATTATTCTTCCGCTTATTTCTCTCATTCACTTCCTCAACAATTTCTTCAAACGATGAATGATTTATTGGTTGATCTGAAGTTGTAGATGGTATCGTAGTTGAGATTGCCGTTTTGAGAGCTTCAAGTTCAGTCTTTAATTGTTGGACTTCCTGTATCACTTTGGTGATCTGAGAGAATCCTGTGTTGCATTCTTCACAAAAGAATTTCAGCATTCTTTTCTTGAGTACCATACATCTCAACTCTGATGCAGTAAGACCTGAGCACTCCACTGTTGCATGAATCGGTTTTTTGCATGAGTCACACTCAAAAGTAGATTCGTCCTCAGCCAGGTCATGTTTACAAACTTTGCAGGTATCCATGTTAATGTTGAGAGTTTTTGAATTTGTTTATTTCCATACTCTCCAACAAGTTAAGTTTCAAACCTTTCTACTGGAAATTGAGGTGTTTGCATTCATGGTTGAACTCATGTCCCTTTGAGATTAAATGAGTGGCATATGTGGCATTTATTTTTTCATTCTGGAAACTATATTTGTGTTCCTTTATGAGGGCTTTGAACGCTCTTCCAGTTTGACCTACATAAAACATCGGACATGACCCACACGATAATTTATACACTCCTGATTTTTCTGAAACTGAACTTTTATCTTTGTTATTCTTAATGTGCATGCCTAAGTTGTTGGTTTGGAAAGCAGTATTTACACCTTTGCTGTGCAGAAAATCTGAAATATATGTAGTGGGTTGGTCTAAGTAGGTTAAGGTTCTATGACTTTTATCCTCGTCTCTTAGAATTTGATAAACTTCTTTCAAAGCTTGACTGTATAACTTTTTTGATAATAAAGAATGTATTAGACCGCTATAGTAATCATTGTTGACGGCTATTTGCTTTATTATATTCAGTTCTTTATTGAAATTCGCCTCTGACAAGGGCACATTTATCAGTCTGTGGATCATACTGTTGAAAGCGGCTACCTTATGCTGATATGGGTGAGTGGACGAATTATGAATGATAATATCTGTATGGGCCGGTTTACGGTACATTGAAAAATCATGTTTGTTGTTAACTTTTGTTATTGTCAAGTCCAAAAAATTTGTAGAGTCTCTATAAGTGTCGCGGTTTTTGTAAAACCCTTTATAGTGAAAATCATACAATAAACTGTATTAATTTTTAATAAGGATTTTCATCAAGTATCGGCCAGTTCTGTTCAATTATAACAAAACTAGTTTTAAATTCATCAATTGTATTAACATATTTTATGTGATTGGGTAATTCATTGTATTCTTTCAAACCCTCATAAAATGATGATTTCATTGACTTAGTAGGATTGTATTTTGGTAAGTGAAGTTGTTGTCATGTATTCCCTCTTGTTTGATGATTATGAATAGATTCAACTTCAAGGTAGGACAACACTTTCTAGATGAGCAACCAAAAGAAGAGGTGACTCAGACAAACCAATCAAAGTCTTTTTTATAAATACAACAGGAAGATTCTCATACTACCAATCCCCACTGAATTGTGATGATGCATTCAACCTAGTAAGTAAACCTTGAACCAATAACTTATAAAGGTAGTGTAGAGAAGAGCTTTGAAATGTGTTCAACACATTTGTACTCCCAATATTGCTGTACTCCCAATATTGCTGTGAATGAGGAAATCATAACTGAGTCTATCTACAAAAAATATTCAATGATTCTAATAGTAGCACATTTCAACAACATATATCCAGTAAAGACTGGAATGAAACAGCAAACACTTTTCCCATGTTCCCATGTTTCCCATGTTCTATGAAACATTCATTTATTACTATGACATTTCATTTCCCGTCACCAAAACTAAATTGAAAAATAACACAAAAAATGGTATTCTCCTGAAATCAAGGAAATGCACGTCCAACTTTGTGAAATGGAAAGGGTAAAAAACAAATACAAGACAAGAGCTACATTGCATCATATAAACAGTTTAAAACATTTAAAAAACAAAAAACGATGACAGATTTTTCAATTCGCCTAATATCAAGAGACCTGGAAAATTATTAAAGAGGAAAATTGTAACAAGCCAAATTGTTCATATTGTTGATAATCAAGAACAGACAATTACTTGGAACACTTTGAGCTCCTCCCAGCAAATCAGAATGGTTTCTGTAAGCACAAATTAACCAGCTCAGCAATTTCCAATTGCCTACAATTTATCTACAGTGCACAGAATAATAGAAATAATGCTCTAGGACTGTTTTATAACTCCAGTTGTTCTTTTGATACTGTTGATCATAATGAAATTGGAAGGGTTGGGAGTATTCCGCTTCAATGGGTAACATCATACTTAACAAACAGAACACAGACGACAATAGTGAATGATGTGGTGATGCATTCAACCTAGTTCATTTTAACATACAGGGATTTTTAGGAAAATAGGATGACCCTTAACATATTACTGACAACACACAATATGAGAATCGCTTGTATTGACAAACAGTGGCTCACAGAAGATGAACTAAAGACAACCGTGATTGAAAACTACAAAATCATCTCATATTTTGCTACATCACAATATCGGAGAGGAGTAAATATATTTGGTAGTGATGAAGTAAATCTTGAACCAATAGCTTATAAAGGTAGTGTAAAGAAGAGCCTTGAAACGTGTTTAACACAAATCAAATCTCCAGACAGAAATAATTTTATGTAAATTATTAGCATATTATAGAACTCCAGACAATGGATTTGGTAATTTCATTAACAAAATAGAACAATTATTCTATGAAATATATAAAAGAGGATACTTTTATTATATGTAGTGACATAAATATTAAATTTCTCGAATGAATTGCAAATAAAATGATATTGAATCTACTACGTGAGTACAATATAAAATATTACATCAAACAGCCCACAAGGGCTGTTTGATGTAATATTTTATATTGTAGCCATTCTGCAACTTGCATAAACGATATCTTCTTGAATGCAGAAATAAGCCATGCCGGATATTACACTCTTTTCTATACGATCATACATATATCAGCTCTGTACTCTTAATATTGCCGTGACAGAGGAAATCAAAACTGAGTCTATCTACAAAAAATATTCAATGATTCCAATAGTAGCACATTTCAACAGGAATGAAATATACTCAGCTAACACTTTTCAAGATAAGTTCCCCATGTTCTATGAAACATTCATTTATGACTATGACATTTCATTTCCCGTCACAAAAACTAAATCGAAAAAAAACAACACAAAAGGTGATTTTCTCCTGAAATCAAGGAAATGCATGTCCAACTTTGTGAAATGGAAAGTGTAAAAAAACAATTACAAGACAAGAGCTACATTGCAGCATATAAACAGTTTAAAAAGAGTATAAATTCTGTCTAAAACATTTTAAAAAATAAAAATTGATGCCGGATTTCTTAATTCACCTAATATCATGAGAGAGCTGGAAAATTATTGAAGAGGAAAATTGTACCAAGCCAAATTGTCGATACTGTTGATAATTAATAACAGAAAACTACTTACTGATTCAATGATGAAAAGTAACTTCATCAATGATTTTTTCATAGATTCTTTTCGAAATGTTAACAAACCTAATAATGATAAAAAAGTCAACATATTCCACAAAAGCTTTTTTCTAACACCAGTGACACCCATAGAAGTAATCTCCATTATGAATAAGACAACAGCTAAGCAGTCTGCTGGCATAGATGACATAAATGGGAAAATTCTCAAATCTGTCTGTACTCTTGTAGCAGAAATTATATATTCAATATCTGGAACATTTCCAGATGTTAAGGATTTAAAATGTATACCTGTATTTAAAAATAAGGGCTCTGCTTGTGACATACATAACTATAGGGGTATATGCATATAGAGACAAATATCTATTCAAAGCATCTCATTGTGATAGATTGAACAAATACTTTGAACGTTTTGAGCTCCTTCCAGCAAATCAGAATGGTTTCCAAAAGCACAAATTAACCAGCTCAGCAATTTCTGATTGCCCAGAGTTCATCTACAGTGCACTTAAGATTGGGTAACTGATTCAATTCCATAATGAAAGTGTGGAATAAAAACATAATACAGAAAAGTGTTTTTTGTATTATTCGGGGTTCATATAAAAGTAGTTGTTTCACGAAGTCTTTCTCATCCAGTTTGTGTCTGAAATTTACTTCTTTGCATGATCTACACATTTTTGTATAGACTAACTTTTTTCAAATTGATTGCTTCCTTCCTTTCTTTGGAAGATTCTCACATTTTTTTGGTATCAAGATAGAAGTAGAATGTCAAATTATTTCTTTCCCTCAAAATTAACCTATTAAAAATATGCCCTTTTCAATTAAAAAAACAATCATGTCCAGTTTTTGCCAAAAAACATAAATCCAAATTATGCCTTATACTTAACCTTGTCTGGTAAATCTATACAATCTATGGAATTAGTTTGGATAGTAAGCTAACATGGGAAGCACATATAAACACTGTATTTTCAAAACTAAGCATTACATGCTATATAATAAAAAATCTACGAGATAATGTTTCAGCAGATATTCTGAAACTGTTATATTTTGGGATGGTTCAGTCTACTCTGCAATATGGCGTGATCTTTTGGGGGCTGATTATGTGCATTAAAAGAAACAATAATGAACTAATGAAGAATGAGGACACTCATCTGTATAATATGAGGATAAAAGAAAGACTTTGACAACCCTATGCAAGGTTATCAGTCTGTGAAAATTCATCAAAGCGTATTGGATCAAATGTTATAATAAAATAAGAGATATAATAAGACGTGAATCTGAATGGCATTCTATTCAGAAAAATAAATTGAGAAATTTCCTTTTATAATATTGAAGAATTTTATATCTCGTTACCTTACTATTGTGAAACTGATTATCGTATGTATAATTTTTTTGGTTTGTTTTGTGACTTACACTATGTATGTGTCCTAATTGCAGTTCATTTGGAGTGAATCCCCTAGATTCATGCACTACCGAATTTAGGAGTTCTTCAAAGGTTTTTATGCGAGTTGCCCAGTTTGATTGCTGAATGACAGAATACACATATTTTTCTCCTGATCTCTCTCATACATTCTCTCATAATTCCCGCTAGAATTAGCCGCAGGATGCCAAATAAAAATATATACCAACTTTAACCCCAAAGCATGGAAGATTTAGTGCCACCATTTCGAGGTAAATTGAGTTGCATTATCATGCAGTTGTGTTAGAAGGTAGTCTTACTTACAACATTTGTAATAGGGACTGTGGTCACTTTTTCTTACAGTGATGTTTTGTGTTAGCAACGATGGTATTTAGGGATGGGAATCATAAAGAATGAGGTATTGTTAAGCTCCATCCATTCTAGATGGTGGATGTTAGAAACTTCAGTTGTTTATAACAATGGATGTTATACGCTCATGTAAACGTGATCGATTAAAGCTGATGAAATTTCTAGTGTTCTATTAAGGTAGGGGTTTATACCATTTGAGTTGTACTTACATTTATGAAACAAAGTAATGTTATCAGATCTGATCAACAAGTTTGAAATTTTGATGTTGCGGCTCTGGTATAATGTTGAAATACTTCTTGAAAAAATCTGTGCCTTTTCGATGGCCATGGCATCTTTGCACCCATGTATGGGTCCAATCTGGATTCGTTTTTTCACATGTAACTGCTACTCTTCCATGCGTGAGAGCGAATAGCGTACCATTTCTACCTAGACCAACATTTAGTCCCGGGTGAAAGCGTAAATGACGTTGTAGGACTAGAATGTGCCCTGGGTGTACATAATGACCATCTTGGACTTTCCAACCTCTATGCTTAGGTCTCACTTTTGGACTAGTATTCCTAGTACTTCCCTTTGCTTTTTTACTGGCTAATCGAACAGTACCTAACTGAACCTTTATTGTATGTAAGAAAGTATTCCTCACAAGGTTTGATACGAAATTCATTTTCAGAAAGCAACAGTAACCTGTAACCTAATTTAATAGACATGACATTGACATATGAGGCATAGAGATGGGTCGGAAGTCGGAATTTGAGAAACGGTATTTTGGAACACGATTTTTTGATATCGTACGGTCGCGGTATTTAAGAATTATACACGACGGTATTTTGCAATAGACAGTATCTCGCATAGTATAGTATTGTATTGCGTCGCGTCTCCTCTTCGCCTCAGTATATTGTAATGTTTCGCCGGGTGTCATGAAACCGGACTCTATCGCGGTGCTTTGCTGTGAGAATGGAATGCGATCGCAATATATCATCCACAAGCTATTATGGATATTTTTGGCAATTATATAAAAATACGAAAACTTTTTCGTATCATTATTATTTTTTGATAAATTCTCGTCGCGTTCGCGAAAGGAACGTTCCAATATAGGAGGGGTGTTCTCCATTTTTAATGAGGCATATTCTCTCTTTATTTTTGAAAGGTCATTGTTTCCTTCTCAGGTGCATTCAATCATCACTCCTCCTGTTTCATAACTGCCGTCATGGGACAGAAGCTTTGTCCAGGGACGCGAGACTTTTTGCGTTATGCAACCCTTTCTTTTAGTCCTTTTGATGTCTTCTTGGCTTTATGGGAATGATTTGTGAAATTAAGTAAGGATATACCGATAATGAGGAACGGAGATATCCCTAGCCCTCTTTCATATTTTTATTTGATTTTTATCATAAATTTGTTTAGTATTTCAATGATTCTCACATTTAGATATCTAACGACACGACTAGGGGTACTGACCATGTCTAGGAGTGCTGGTATTCTGGTTATTATTGTCGTTTGATAAATATTGTACTGAGGAATAATATTGAGGGTACAATAAAAAAAAAGATTTTTTGTTTCCTGTTTCCCACATGCGCAAGTAGGCGGTTCATTTACACCTATCCAGAATTAATGTACTATATTCATGCAACGTCCAGTTTTCAATCTAATAATAGTTGTTATGTTATGAATGAACTGACCCGTTACTTGATGACAATAATACTATACATGATAATAATTAAACGATTCATGGCTGGAACTTTCCAATACCAAGTTATCTAAAGATACTAAACTATATATATTTCACCTTTCTTTTGTATGTTGTGTTTCCATTGATCATGGAATTGTTTCCTGATCTTGTCTTTTGATTGTGGTAGAAAATTTTGTTTATCTATTTTGATATCCAAAGGAATGTTAAGAGCTTGCTGATTTTATCCAATATGTCCGTTTTCTCATTTCCTTCAAAATTTGCGTGTCCTGATTTACACGCAAATTTGAAAGTAGTGTTTGTTAATTGAGGTACGTACTTATCTCTTTTATATTTGAGGTGATATATTCACTATTTATTTATTTCTTCCTGAAGCAGTAGGGTATCCGGTAGTTGAAAGAGACAGTGAATCAAGGCAATCGCAGCAATTACGTGGTGCGCTTTCGTCAACTTCACACCCGCCAGTTTTTTCCACTCGCCACACCTTTGTGATGCCGCCCCGGAACACGTAGTGGATGTGAGTTGATGATAGTCTTGTGGGATTGTGTGGAGTAGGTGACAACAGTCAGATAGCATGAAAATAGTGATTTCGTTTGTAGGACACTTACGTGTTTTATTTTTTAATGTTTCACTGTGCGATTCCTTAATGTGTTCACAAAATACATGGTTTGAGAAAAAACATGACGTCAATGTGTGGCAAAATACACTATTTAAAAAAACATGGCAGTTTAACGGGGCTCTAACGTTGCAACGAAAGATCCCTCAATGTGTACATGGTGTCCCAAAATACATCAAGACAAAAACTATGGCGTCAATAGGTGTGGCAAAATATATCATTCAAGAAAAAAACATGATAGTTCAGCGGGACTCCAACGTTTCAACCCGCGACCCGCACTCCAATTTTCTAATGAAGAACGTATACGGTGTGTGACTCATCTGAAGTGTGTACTTTCATTTGTCATTCATGTGTGTTCTTGCTAGCTTAGTTGACATCATCAGGAAATGACGAAGAAAAAACATATTTGGTGCGCGCAACTGTTTTATTCATTACCCGAATAATGAAGACCAAGATTAAACATTACTTTTATGAATACAGCTTATTTTTCTGTCTTGTTTTACATCCCGCCACCATGTTAAAATCCCCGTTCTAACCCCCTCTCTTTAGTGTTGCCAACACTGTCTAACCCTATATCATAAAATGTGTACTAATGCAAAATCTTTCCCCTTTTGGACTTAAAGCTAAATATACATTTCAGTTCTACCTAATTTACATAATCAACCAACCACTTGGGTTTCGTTCTAATTCGCTATTGCCGATTATTTAATTGACTTTCAGGTTTTTGTTTATTCTTAACTGAACTACTAATTTCACACGCACTTTCCACCTTTGACTCCACAAATTCATTAGTGCACTCACTAGAACTATTATCACTTGTACCTAAGTTTACATCTGAGTGTGAAGAACTACTGGGCACCGGTTCTGGTAATGTTGTTTGGGTCTGACTGTCGAAAGATCGAAACTATGCATATGGTGCTAATACCAAAAACCAATTATTTCGCTGAAAATTCCCCCCACTTGTTCTAATAAGATAAGATCGTGGTTCATCTAATTTTTTAACCACTTTTCTGTAACATCCCAAATCAGTGATTCAAACACCAGGAAAAAGCTCTGACAATTCTTTAGCCTTGTGCCTTTTATCAAAATCACATTTGAGTTTATGTTTCCTTCTTTCCTCAGTTTCAATCGAAGATTTAGTATCCACTAATTCATCTAGTTCTCTCGGCAATATAAGTAAATTAGTTCTCAATTTACGCGACATCAGCAATTCCGCTGGGCTAAACCCATTTCGCAAGGGGGTGAGTGGATCTATGAGACAATAATGCTTTTTAATGATTTTTTTTTGCAATTTCAACTGCGGCTTTCGCCTTCCCATTCGACTGTGCAAAATACGGACTTGATGTGACATGTTTAAAATTCAGCTCATGTGCAAATTTTTTCAACTCCGATTGAAACTGCGGACCATTATCGGTTCTAATCGATTCGGGAATACCAAATCGTGCAAATACTTCCTTACATTTCAATATAATGACCTTCTGTGTCATTCCTTTCAAAGGAATTACCTCAAAATATCTTGAAAAATAATCAGTAATAATGAGATACCAGACATCGATACATTTAAATATATCCATTGCTACCTTTTGCCATGCTCTGGTGGTAATATCATCTTTCAGAAATGGTTCTTTAAAGTTAATTCTTTCCTCAACGCAATTCGGACAATTACAGATCATGATCTCCAATTGAGTCGATAGCCTCACCCACCACACTGATATCTTTGACCTCTCTCTACACTTAGATATCCCTTGATGACCTAAATGCAAGTAATCCAAAACATGTTTCTGCAACATAGGGGGAATAATAACTTGAGCAAAAAAATGTCATTCAACGATATTTCGTTACGATATTGAAAGTAAACCCCCAATTCAGGACATAGTTCCTGTTCATTAGGCCATCTAATTATTGAGTATTCAATTAGCTTTTTACAAACTTGATCTTCATTCTGTTCCTCCAAAATTTTACTCGAAAATTCATCTTCAATCGGTAAATGTTTTATAATAAAGTTTACATGAACGTCAACTTCATAGTCTAATTCCGGTGCCCCTGTATACTTCAATGGATTTCTACTTAGTGCATCCGCGATTACCAAATCTTTTCCCGGAATGTAATTCACTTCATAAGTATATCGCATCAAACGAATTCGAAACCTTTGTAACCTTGGTGACAATTCGTCTACATTTTTACTAGTTAGTATCTGAATGAGTGGTTTATGGTTCGTTTCTAAATATAATTTTGAGAGCCCCAAAACATATTCTTTCAATTTTTCACAAGCCCTCGTTCACCCTAGACACTCTTTTTCTATTTGCCAAGTCCAAGATGAAGCATCTGAACTAACAATGATTTTTTTTATTCGGATTGCAATAAGAAAGACCTTTCCTAGTAAAGGAATTGTCTTCCTAAATGCATTTTGTTGTGAATGGCCCCATACAAACATAACGTTATTCTTAAGTAACTTATTCAAGGGACCTAAAATTTCTGATTTATTCGGTATAAATGTGGCTGTAAAGTTAACCATGCCCAACGACTGCATCAACTCTTTTTTATTACTGGGCTCCGGAATTTAGAAATAGCCTTGACTCTACTCTTCTCAATTTCTATACCGTTTTCCGAAACAACGTGCCCTAAAAAATGTATTTTAGTGACCCCAAATTGTCATTTGTTTTTATTGAGTGCAATACCTTCACCTTGTAACCTGCGTAGAACATCTCGCAATATTTTATCATGTTGTTTCATGGTCGACGCATGAATCAGAATATCGTCGTATGCATAACTACCCCTTCCAAATCCGATATTTTTGAGAATTTGATACTGAAATACTCCGGCGCACATGAAATCCTAAATGGCAACCGTGTAAATCTATATTTTTCGAAGGGAATTATGAAAGTTGTCAAATTTTGACATTTTTCTTTGATTTACATTTTATAGAACCCGGAATTTGCATCTAATTTAGAAAAATATTTAGACCCATTTAATTTATTTAAAGTTGTTTCGACCTTGGGAATTCCGAAGAGAGTTATGAAAGTTGTCAAATTTTGACATTCTTCTCTGATTTTTATTTGATAGAACCCGGAATAGAACCCGGAATTTGCATCTAATTTAGAAAAATATTTAGACCCATTTAATTTATTTAAAGTTGTTTCGACCTTGGGAATTCGGAAATGTGGCCTCAAAACACTTTGATTTAATTTTGTGTAATCCCCGCATAATTTTATCGCCTCCCCTTTTGGTAAAACCACTGTCGGAGCAACCCATGTGGTTGGCTCGTTCTCCGGTACTATTATCCTCAGAGCTTCCAATCATTTCAACTCTGTCCAAAGTTTATCCAACAATGGTAGAGGAACCACCCTGGGCGCAGCCTGTACAAAGGGTACAGCTCCTTCCCGTATTTTTATTTCCATTTCTTGCCGAAATTCTCCCATGTTGTCAAACAAGCCCGGGAACTCAGAGCAGAATGCAGATACCTTCGATTTTTGTAAATTCAAATTTCCAGCAAATTTCAAAATGTTTAAGTGTACGATTCTCAGCCTTCCCAATATTGGACTTTGTAAATTCTTTAAAATATATGTATCTAAGCAACATGTTTTATTCCTATGAGACATTTTGAATTTCAGTTAACCTTGTACATTCAAATTTTTACTATCTGGCCCTGATATCACTTCATTTACCTGTTGAAACGACTTTCTATTAACATGTGACATCAGCTCCAGAATCGATCAAAAATTTTATTTTAGTTTCAAACCCCTCTACATCTAACATGCAAAACCACTGAGAAATACCTGTTTAATTATTTTGATTTGAATCCATCATGAGTCCTAAAAAATGTTCTGAGAAATACCTGTTTAATTATTTTGATTTGAATCCATCATGAGTCCTAAAAAATGTTCTGGACTCTCTTCCTGATTTTGCTCAGCTTGGAACCTGACATCCTGCTCTATGGCAGGGGTCTGGACCTCCCCCCAAGGGTATGCCCCCCAGATCCACAACACTGACTGTGACCTTGATTTTGTTTTTTATTCTCCGCCTATGAGTTGACCTTGAGTTGCGTGTAACAAAATGAGGTAGAACCCCTTTTTACTCTACGGCTATGATTTGGCCTTGCATGGTTATACATCACATGACCTTGGAAATTTCCTAAGCGATTTCTAGCTATGAACACGTCATATGACCTTGGGAAAAATTTTGAACGATATTACTGATGTATTATACCTTGAGTATGAGTGATATTTAATAAAATGTCATAGATTTACCTTGGATTGGAGTGGGGGGGGTTGTGCACATATAACATGTGTGTTGTGAATGTTTCTTTTTGTCCATATTCTCATCATAATCGTGTGGTATTATATGTATGAAAGATGTATACGTGTAGTGAATGTGGAAATAGTTTCACTCGGAGTGACAACTTGCGTCGTCATCAGCGAGAATCATGTATTCTTGCAAATAATGAAGGACCATCAATGTCGAAGAGGTCTAGGTTAAACCCTCCAATTTGAATATTACAAGTGATCAGCATTCAAGTGTAGAATTGTGAGCTATAGAGTGGATAGTCAAAACCATCACATTGATTACCCCACATTTTTCAATGAATTGAAGCAAAAAGTTTTTAAACGACTTGAAGAAGTGTTAGTTATCCATAAAAGTGTGAAAGTCAATATGGAGGTGTTTGGACGTTACTATCTTCAAACTAAGGAGTTTTTAGAAGTAAAATCATTCAATAATCCCAATCAAGTTGTCGATCAATCGAATGATTTGAATGTGATTTATAACATTTTTATTGATGCTTTAACTGCTCAAGCAATGGAATTTCAACATCGAGATTCAGGTAAGTGATGTAATCACAAAATGGGTTATTAGATGTGAAGAGAAAATAAATTTTCAGGTTGGACTATCGAGGAAATTCTGTTTATGGAAGTAAATGTCAACAAGTATAGCCTCCTTGGAGGCTCTTCTTATATCAAGTTACCCAAATTCATTGAGTCGAAGAAAAGTGTTGTGAATGTTATTAATCAAGATCAATACTGTTTTGCATGAGCTGTAACTTCAGCTATGTATCCTGCCAGTGTGAGAGTTTGTGAAATTTCATTATATCCTCACTTCTCTACCGTGTTGAATGTGGCAGGTATGGATTTTCCAGTAAAGTTAAAAGATATTCCTAAATTTGAGATTATGAAAGATTGCTCTATCAATGTTTATGGTTTAGAAAAATGTTTCAAAAACGGTAAAGTTTCATATGATGTTGTAGGCCCGTTACACTATTCGAAACGTAGACTTAATAGCCATATGAATCTGCTGAATATAATGGATGATTCTGGTAACAGTCATTATTGTTGGATTAAAGATTTATCGAGATAAGTACCATCTCAAATATCTGCACATGAACATAGAAAATATTTCTGTGATGGTTGTTTATTACAATTTGGTAATGAGTGGGGTTTATTGCAACATCAATTGAATGATTGTAATCACATATCGACAACAACACCAACCACAAAATTCAGAGTTGATAAATTCGGTGAATGCGTACCTGAGAATATTTTGAAATTTGAAAATATTGAGAAACAGTTGAGAGTTCCATTCACCATCTACGATGATTTGGAATCAATTCTTAAACCACTGCACACAAATGAGCCAAATCCTGCTAAGTCTTTCACAAATCGAACCTATCTTCATGAACCATACGCTTTCTCATATCTCATAAAGTGCTCTTTTGATGATTCAATTTCAAAATTCGTATTGTATAGAGGGGCTGATGCATTTAAATTTTTTATTTCAAAGTTGGAGGCTGACGTCACCAATATATATATATCACAAATATTTGAAAAATATCGTTCCAATGAACCCTTCGAGGAAGAAAATGATTTCAATAATGCTATATGTGGAAAGACATTCGAAGAGAATGACATTAAAATTCATGACCATTGTCATCTGACAGGAAAAAAAACCGGTGTTACACATTCCATATGTAATCTCAATTTCAAATTGCCCAATTTCATTCCGATCATTTTCCATAATCTCAGTGGGTATGACTGTCACTTGTTCATAAAAGATTTATGCACCAATAAAAGTAAAGTTGACGTCATCGCTCAAACTAAAGAGAAATATATTTCTTTCACGAAACATTTATTTATGGAAAACAAATTAAATCGAAATGGCCAAATGAAAAAAGTATTTTTGAAATTAAGGTTCATTGATAGTTTCAAATTTATGAGTGCATCTCTTCAAGAGTTGGGCGATAATTTAGATAAGAACATTTTGTGGAAATGAGAAAACATTTTCCAGAAAATGATAAATTTAAACTTATGAGACAGAAAGGTGTTTTTCCATACAGTTTCATCGATTCTTTAGATACATTGAATTATTCATCTATACCATCAAAGGCGGACTTTTTTGACAAACTGAATGAAAGACATATTTCTGATAATGATTATGATAGAGTGAAGCAGGTATGGAAAACATCCAATTGTTATGATTTGGGTGAATATTCTGATATTTACTTAAAATCAGATGTTCTATTACTGTGTGATATTTTTGAAAATTTCAGAAACATGAGTTTGAGTACATATAAATTGGATCCTGCACATTATTTCACATCTCCAGGTCTATCTTGGGACGCTATGTTGAAATATACAGGCATCCACTTGGAATTATTAACTGATATAGACATGGTGCATTTTTTCAAAATGGTATTCGTGACGGTGTTAGTCAATGTTCGGAGAGACAGCACATTGCAAATAATCAATTCCTTCCAAATTATAATCCTAATGAAGCTTCATCATCTATCATGTATTTGGATGCAACAAATCTGTATGGTCATAGCATGTCTCAATCACTACCTTTTGGAGGGTTCACATGGTTGACCTCCGATGAAATAAGTAAACTAGATAGCGTTAGTATTCCAGATGATAATTCTCAAGGATACATTCTTGAAGTTGATATTCATTACCCTGTTGAATTGCACGATTTACATTCAGACTTACCATTTTTGGTTGAAAGCATCATACCGCCTGGGTCAAAGTCTAAAATAGCCAACACTTATACCTAATTTGAATGATAAAAATAAATATATCCTTCATTATAAAAATTCGAAACAGGCGCTTCGTAATGGTTTAAAACTGATTAGAACCCATAGAGTTCTCAGATTCTATCAGTCACAATGGTTGAAAAAATATATCGATTTAAATACTAAACTGAGAAATGAAGCCACCAATAAGTTTGAGAAGAATTACTTCAAATTAAATGTGAACTCTATTTATGGGAAAACTTTGGAAAATGTTTATAACAGGAGAGACATTCGAATTGTTACACATTGGGAATCTATACGGGGAGGAATGGGTGCCAACGCTTTGATAGCTCGCCCTAATTTCAAAACATTATCCATAATTGCAGAAGACTTTGTAGTCATACATATGGATAAAGTTAAGGTTTGTTACAACAAACCATTGTATCTGGGGTTTAGTATATTGGATATGTCGAAAACTGTCATTTACGACTTTTTCTATGATGTTATTAAAAAACATTTTCGGATCACGTTCTTCTCTTCTCTACACCGACACAGACTCTTTGATTTTGAAAATAATGACAGATAATTTTTATGAATTTATCATTGAGAATGTTGATAAATTTGACACTTCCAACTATGCGTTGGATAATAAGTTCCATGTGCCAGTTAAGAAGTCGGTAATTGGAAATATGAAAGACGAACTTCCAAACGATACTATTATTAGTTTTCATGGGACTGGAGCAAAAGCATATCACATCCAAAGTGTGTCAAATGAAATTAAAAGGGCTAAGGGTGTCAAAAAATCCGTGATTAAAAATCGGATTTCAATTGACGATTACATTAGGATTGTTGAAACAGGTGGAACAATATTGCGAAAGATGAATGTATTCAGAAGTGATTTACATGATATTTATACTTTGATGTGTAATAAAGTCGCTCTGTCGCATAACGATGATAAAAGATTCATAATTCCGAATACTACCAAAACATTACCTTGGGGTCATTCCGATATTGAATTTTATCAAACAAGCTCCCAACAGAATCTGAGAATTCTTTTGGAAGTAATGAAAGATTCCAACAATACCATCGATGAAAACCTAGATCTCCTTATTGCATTATTGGAAGAGCAATCGAGTAATTGAATTTTACAAATCTAATTTTTGCTTTTAACATTTTGGAAAATTCATATTTGACGAAAAGAATCGTTCAAATCGTTTGTGGTGTCACTATAAATTAGAATTAAGATTTCATGTTCATAAGTGATTGAGTCACAATTAGTTTAGCGCGAGTATATGATTTAGAAAAAATATTCAATTATTATATTTTATTCCAAAACTGACAATTGCGCGTATTCGGCATTTTTGGGAAAAAAGGATGTTTAGTATCTAAGTTTTGTAACTTTGTGGGTAGAAAATATCGATATTCAAACAAAAATTTATGATTATATGTCGCTGAAGTCTAGACAATTTCATTATTTTTATTGAAGGGAAGCAAGAAGATGTTTGGTTATTTGGAGAAAAAATATTTTATCATTATATGCTGCTGATGTCTAGACAATTTCATTCTTTTATTGAAGAGATGCAAAAGGCTGGTTTGGTTTATTTTGGAGAGAAAATATTTTATGATTATATGGTGCTGTAGTCTAGTTAATCTCATCATTTAATTGAAGGGATGCTAAAGAATGTTTGGTTATTTGAAGAAAAAATTTCGGGTTGGAAACCTCGACCATAAAATCCATTAGCACGTTCAGAAGTGCATTGGCATATTTGAGGTAGAAACCATCGAAATGTCCATTAGGACATTTAGGAACTTTTATAGTGTGTCTTGACAATATTATTTTATTGAAGGGATGCAAGAGGTTGTTTGGTTTATTTGAATTTTATTTATACGTAATATAACCTTGAATATTCTGAAAAAAATCACATCACAAAATCACATCTCAACTTCTTTTTGAAAGGAAGTTGAGATGTGACGATGTTATATGAAATTCTTTTCTGAAATTGATTCCTTATTTTCAGTTTCTACAATTTTTTTTTGTATAATTCGGTGTTCATATAAAATTATCTGTTCAGAGTTTTTTTTCATTTTTTTCTATGAAAGTAGTTGTTTTTATGTAAACGTAATTCAACCTTGAAAAGTGTGAAACAAGTTTGAAGGTTTCTAAAAGGTCATTGGTTTTTATGTGAACGTAATACAACCTTGAAAAGTGTGAAACAAGTTTGAAGGTTTCTAAAAGGACATTGAGATTTTGATGATGTTATATAGAATTCTTTTTTGAAATTGATTCCTTCCTTTCAGTTCAATAAAGCAGCCAGGTGAAGCAACTCCATCAACGCCTTCAAATCTTAGCAGCTGAAAATTCATCTCGATGTAAGTACAACTTACTATATTATTCATATCAAACTGGAAAGGTTATATTTTAAGATGAGATTAATTTTGGTAAAGAACAGTTTTTGTTTTTCTATGAAGTATTTTTTTTGTGTGATTCAGTGTTCATATGAAAGTAATTGATTTGAATGTAATTTTTGTTTCATGTAATTCAATGTTTTTTTGAAAGTAGCTGTTTTAGAAAGGGTACATTGTGATTAAAAGTTACTTCTTCGTATATAGTTACCTCTTTTGAAATTGCTTTTTCTGAAAGATTTCTACTGTTTTGTATCAAGGTGATGAAAAGGAAAGATAAAAAATGTTTTTGTTAGCTGATTAAATTTAATCATATTATTTTGTCTATTAATTTTATGATTTCAGAACCATGTCTTTGTTGAAAGGAAGCTTTATTAAAACCATCAAGCTCTGTAAACCGATCAGAAATGTGTGAAGTGGAGCGCAGAGATGTAATTGTCCACCAGAACGTGATCATTCACGAAGGCGGGGAGATACTACAACCGGTGATGACTTCCATTCAGCAGATGCACAATGCTAAATCATTTTTAAATGGATTCAATCCAAACCATGTGGAGTTGAATGACAATCCCTCAAACTTTGATAATGTAATGGCGACTCACACCCAGAATCTTGATGAGTCACTTCCGAACTTATCACAAACTGTTGTGAGTTAGAGATGGAGGAAACTTATTCGAAGAATATGGGATCTCCACATAGTTCAATCATTCAGAACAGTTCGGATGATGACCTTGAGAGACATAAAAGAAAAAAAGGGAGAGTGACGAAAAGATAATGAAGAAGGCGAAGAAGTATAAAAAGTCTAGCTCGAACTCGCCATCTAGAAGGAGGCACAAGATGAAACATGAAAAAAAGGATAAAGACAAGTCGATAAAAGTGAGAGAGATGGAAGTCATAGCAGGACCTTCTACATCACTCCATCAGGTAATTATCATTACTCAAACGCGACAAGATGTTAGTTCATCATATCCTTTCATTCCACAGGTTCCTGAATACGAAGATGTTAGTCCAGGAAGCACACCGCCCCCAACGATTGACCTCGAAAAATCAGACGATTGGTTTTCATTCATGAGATCCAGGAGAGAAAAATTTTTAGAGATGTATCACGTCTACAATGGATTCGAAACGGAATATAGAGCGAAGAGGGAAAAACTTGTTGAATTGGAAGGGCAAGTTTCTCTCCTCAAAGCGGAATATGATCAAATGAGAGCAGCTCAACGAGAGAGATTTGCTCACATGAAAAAACTTTCTCCTACAATTCGGACAATTGGAAATCTTCAGTAAGGAGATACATGAAAATTCCATCTTACATCTCTTGTAAAAATTTTTATCTTTCCCTATACATTTGCAATTCATGTATCATAATATTTTCTATATTATTTTCATATCTGTATTATTCAGAGCAATCGTGTCGAGAAATCTCCCCCAATAAATCTTTTGTAAATATTTTTTTTTGTATGTTGCTAATAAAGTTATATGTGAGTGTCACTTTCTAGTCATATTTAAAAGTGTAAAATTGATTATTCATATTTGAAAAAATGAATAATGAATGTATCAGTTAATCATTTAGTTTAAAAAAAACAAAATAAAGTTATGTAATGCAATTTCTATTTATATGTAAAAAAGTATATTTTATATTTTGAAAAATAAATAAGGAAAAGTAACGATTAGTCATTTTTATTTCAAAAAACAAATAATATTAATCTATGTTACTTTCTAGTGATAACTGAAAGTGCAAATCTGATTGTTTAAAAAAATAATGAAAGTAACAATTAGAAAGTTATTATTGATCTCTGAAAAAAATAAAATGATTGAAGCATTGATTATTAAATGTCATCAATGCCACAGTTCAAAAAATTCTACATCCTATATTGAGATGGATGACTCAGATGAAGTCAAATCAATGGATATTTTTCAGGAAATAGAATGAGATTATCATTCATTACATTCAAAAGTTATCTGTCGAAGACAAAGTCAATCGTTAGGGTCAAAACTCCATGTCAGAGGGTATAGGACATTTCATAACACAAGGTCGTATGAGATATATAACAATGTTAAACTCGAATGATTGGGGTTTCAAAACTTCAAGTCTGAGATTATATGACGTGATCATAATACAAGGTCATGAGACAGGCAAAGTTGTGTTCATATATCGAGGTCATATAACACAAAAATCCCAAGGATTTGTGATGTCATTCATTGTCAATGTCGAAAAATTGGAGGTTTTCAGCTTCACACTGCAAGTAAATGACCACTTGTTCCCTCATCATGAATCAAGTAAAACCAGGTCCAAAAATCCATGTCAGAGGGTATATGACATTTCATAACACAAGGTCATATGAGATATAAATATCTCAGCGACTTGTGATGTCATTCAATGTTAAACTCGAATTATTGGAGGATCAAAACGTCATGTCTGAGATTATATGACGTGATCATAATACAAGGTCATGAGACACGCAAAGTTGTGTTCATATATCGAGGTCATATGACACAAAATATCCCAAGGATTTGCGATGTCATTCATTGTCAATGTCGAAAGATTGGAGGTTTTCAGCTTTACACTGCAAGTAATAGACCACTTGTTCCCTCATCATGAATCAAGTAACACCGGTTGTGCAAGAAGCCGATTCTACGAGTGAACCATATTTCTTTCCTTCAGCTTATGGAGACATTCAAGTTGAAATTGTCAATTCAACGGGTGTGGACAACTTTGATGGGCATTCAGATACCACAATTGATTTGGATGAGGACCGTGGATTCGAATTCGACGCTGACGAATTCGGTCAATTTGACGACCCAAATGATTCCGACGCCGACTGTAATGGATGAATTTTTTCCAATCTTTCGGGATTCACCCAGCCCTGACCTTATGGAACCGTATTTGGATGAAGAAATTGAACAAAATCAATTCACCGACCCTCCAGAAATCATTGTGATAGCTGATTCTCCAGATCCTGAAATAGTCATTATCGATGATGATCAGAATGGTTAGGTTACGCTAGTGTACTCGGAGTGTACATAATTTGGTTGGTGCACACGGAATACTGCGTGGTTTGGGGCAGTGTTCAACTTAAGACATTATTTTATTGAAAAGTGATTACTCATACAAAATTCAATGTGAAACATGAATGATGGTTATAAAGATGAAGCCATTTGTTTGTTTCATCTCGTTTTATGTTACTGTTGTCTCGAAAATTTGTTGTTGCGATGGTTTTTATTTTTTAAATATCTCTGATGGGTTTTAAAATATTAATATCATCAACACGAAAAAACGACTTTTTGAGCTCTGAAAAAGAATTCAATTAAATTCGAAACGTCGGCTAGAATACAATTATTTTTTCAAGAGAAAAATTCATCCTGTTACCCAATCAACCCCTTTTTTCAGAAAAATTATTGGATCACTAAACTAGTTAACTAGTAATAAAAATGTTTGAGAATTGGATTATCATAGCGATTTACTCTATGTTATCTCTTCCCCCACGAATCATTGAAAGATATATTCGAAATCAACTCACTAATAAAAACTTGGATCTCTTAACAATACACTTTAGTTTATCATGTATATTGTGTCAATCATATTTTTTGAGAAGGACTGTTCTTCTCCATCAAAAGTTTCATTATCAAAATAACAACAACAATAATGAATTTAATGATATTTATTATAACATTTCATTGTGGAGGGACATTGTTACAAATAATGCACGCATCTAAACGGCGAAAATTTGTCAGAGGTCTGTCACAAGATTCACACCACGATTGTGTTATTTTCATCATCGATAAAGTGTAATGTAAATCCATATGTTCATATTCGCCTCCATAATTTCTATTTCGATGGGAATAAAATCTAAATCAACACCAACATAATGTGTGGGTGCTATCATTAATGGTTCGTATACGCACATGAGAGTCCGTCACACAGTACAGATCTAAATGATTTTCCACTGTCTCACTAATGTTCATCCACCGGCTCCCTATTATAATGTTGCCATTGTCTGTCGCTGGATCATCATCAATGCCTTCATCTTGAAGTTCCGGATCGATTACACCATCAATATCCTGCAGATTATCAGCAACAGGTATGGCTCCACCGTCTTCTTGTACAACGATGTCATCGAATATATCGTTTTCTCCTCCGATGTTATCATCTCCTTCGATAATGATGTTGGGAAGTTCGTCCTCTCCATCCGAAAACCAATTATATTCGTCTTCAAGTGTCAACCTTGTCAAAACTTCATTAATTTTTGAAAAATTAATTTTTCTTTATTTCTGAGTGAAAAGCTTGAAGTTACTAATAGTACTAGTGAAGTGAAGTTTCAGAATCAGCATTCGATTTTCATGATTTGTTCGATTGTGGAGGTGGTAGCCCCACCACTCTTCCCCCTCTATTCTCTCTATGAGTTTATGATAGGAAAAATAGGTTCATGAGAGTGCAGTTGAATTTGTCAGTTGAATATTGCACCATCTAATAGTGAATACTAATATGCCTTTTCCGAAAGAATGGAATTCAAAACCGAAAGCGTATGGCGATCCAATCAAAATTAATAAAACTATATTTTGCAATAATTGTCAAGGTTATTGGCCTGAGACGTAAATTAATCCATGTACTGGTTTGTGTCGTAGATGTGTGTTGGAGAATCCAGTTCCAGTTCCAAGTCCAATCACAATTCTGAAGACGACAAATGATTCATCTCCTGAAGTATGCGTCCATCATCAGTGCTACAAATGTTTTACCAAAATTGTGTATAACAATATGGGAATTTGTAGAAATATGTGTGTGAATTGTGCAGCAAATCGTGAGTTACTAATTCAACGTTGTATGCGTTGTGATAACTACAAAGTAGATTGTTGGAAAAATGTATGTAGTATGTGTAGAAGTGGATGGATATTATGTGAAAATGTTGGTGATTTCCATCCCGATGAGAATTTTCACTCCCGGGATTGTTGGAGAGAGAAGATCAAATGAGGAGACTACAAATCTATGGTAACGTTATTTAATCATACATTCCATTGGTTATGGTGCCACCTATCACAACGAACGCTAATAATTAAACAAATGCATTAATAGATATAAATGTGATGAATAAAATCAGCTTGAATATTACAAGTTTTTTTACCATATAGAACCCAAATTCATTATAAATTAAAAAAAATTCAATTTCATTTATATATCTTTATTTTTCATCAAGAACAATAATACTGCAATAACATTAATGAACTTTCATCAATCCAAGAGTTATGATCTCCAGAAAATCCCAACCATTTCACAAATAGGCGACGTCCTTTCTTTTTCAAAACTCGTTCAACCAAATATGTATTGGGATCTTTCACTTTATTCAACTCCATTTTATAAAAGCAACCTTTGATTGGATGTCCATTCACATCTTCTAGCTCATAAGTTATAGGGTCTGTACTATTAATTTTCACAACTTTAAAAAGTTCAGTGGTGAAGTTTGCAGTATAACCATTGGCGAATACGTTTTTGAATTTACTAATTCGCAACCATATCTCCAATTTTGAATTGACTTTTTTCACGTTTACCATATGGCTTCTCAGATTTTGTATAAACGAACAATTTTGTAGATGATTTTACCTCTGCAGGCTTCATGCAAATGGTGCGATGAACTTTGTTGTTATATTGATTGGTGATTTTAGGAAGAACTTTCAACCACTTTTAATGACCTTGAAGTGAAAATTGTTTATAAAGCCAACTTTTCAAAGTTTTCATAACTCGTTCGGCAATTGAAGCTTTTTTTGTCCTGAATGTTGAGTAATGATTGATATGGTGTTTCCTCATTAACGATGAAAATTTTGAATTATAGAACTCACTACCGTGATCAGATTAGTTTCTCGGCACATGCTTTGCATCTTTCAACAGTTTTTGCCATAGCTGCAGTAACTGAATCAGCAGATTTATTTTTCAACGGTTTTGACCATACATATTTTGAATAACAATTGATTACTATGAGTATGTATCTATTACCGTTATTTTCTTTAGCATATGATTGCATTTCCATCAAATCCATCTGCCACAAGTCCGAAAATCCCTTTATTATTGTCTTTCGACGGGGAAAATTTCGACGCGCTGGCTTATGTATTTCTTTCACAATCTCCCATTTTGCATCACTCATATTACATTATTATGTTAAGGATTCACTTCTCTACTGTTCAAGTGCAGGTTTAATGAATGACTGTTTCAAATTCATCAACTCGCTCAGTAAAAGTATCAATCAATTCAGTTATAACGCTAATTCACATTTCCACATTCCTCAAATCATTTAGTGATGAGTCAGTTTCACAAACTGATTCTGTGTTTATGACTTTGTGATTAATAGACTAATCCTTCTTCACGTAATTTCTCAATTATGGCCAATATTTCATTATCGTGGCAGGTATGACCAGCCACTCGTGAACTCCAAAGTAATCGAAAGCGATCAATCAATTCTTCGAGTTTATTCCAATATACATAATTTATATGCTTATTTCTGATATATTTTTTTGGGTGAGCAATTTGATCATGCCAGCACCCCGTCTACTAAAGTTTGGCAGAGGGTTTCCATTGGATAATAATTATTTCACGATATTTCTTCCAATTATTCGATAGTAGACCCTGTTTTCTTTCATTATATTTATATGCCGCCTTTGTTAATTTGAGTATACCACCATAAGTGTTCATATCGGAAGAGGGAATATTTCCCGATGGTACTTTCATGAATATCAATTTATATAATTTTGGTGTGCCCTGATATGTGGCAATAGTTTTACCATTTTTCTTGAACACAATTTTCTCATCAATAAATTCCACATCAGCTACACCCATTTGTAAATTTTCCGTATCAGTGTTCATGTGTACTCCAAAGACTGTATCGTATGAGGGATTTCCTGATAGTAACTTTTGTATATGCATTTGTACTTCATCACCATTATCAAGAGCATTTGGTGATTCTGAATTTGAAGTTGACAATTGAGAGGATTGATGATCCTTCGAAAAAGCCCCTTCAAATTTTGGTTTCAAATCACTTTTAATTATAGTTTTAGCGGTGAATGGTGTAACACTATTTGTTTTTTGTATAACTCCATTCATTTGAGATAATCCTCCAGTATTGGCAGATATTGCTTTCAATGGTGTTATTATTGGCTCGTAGATTCTCTCGAGTGTTGATTGATCACCTTGGCGACTATTCTTGATATAATTGAATTTCTTTCGAACGGCATCCGTTGCTTCAATTAATTTTCTATTTAAACATATTTCGTGAACATTTTTTCCGTCCATATTGTTTTCACTCCGAAAATGTGTACAATGAAGTGTTGTCTACACTATCTAGCACTCGAATGAATCAATTATTTCAAGAACGTCAAGGATATATGAAAGCGTCAAATCCTTTTCGATAACGTCCATCTAGCACTTCTCGATCCTTATCAATTACTAAAAATCCATATTTATCTTCCCAACATCTCGCACACATATCTTGAAATTGCTTGAATGTTACATCTGGTGACACATGGTCGGAAAAAATATGATTGAGATTCATATCATCTTGTTTGAACAGCACAATAAAATTTGCATTATCTCGAATCAATTGTTTTGGGACTCGTGAATATGTTTGGGCTTGATAGAAACAATCCACATTTTTATGACGACCCATACTGAAATATGATCGTATAAAATCCTGTTTCTCACACATAACATCATCAATAATGAATATCGAATCCGCTTTGGCATGTGACGGTTCTACTATTTCACCTGCGTTATTGGCGAAGGTGTAAAATCCCAATCTTTTGATTAGAGTTAGCACTTCACGTAAATACTCATATTTAGGTTGATAAAGAGATTTTGAATACAGATAAACATTTGCAAATTGTAATCCTAGAGGATGAGTCAGCAGAGAAATCATAACATTTGTTTTGCCACAATTAGAAGATCCAATAATCAGTCCGCGAATGGATAGTGGAAGTAAAGATCCATGACGCTGTTTGACACCACTTCCCGATCCACAACCCACTTTTTTATCGAAATTATCTATGGAAAATTGTTGCTTTTCCTGTAGTATGCGCATTGTATGACAGTTGGAGACTATATAAGCAGGGTTCCATATCGATTTCTTCATTTAAATGGGTGTTATGAACCGATGCAGATCTACTAAATTGCATTCGAATAAAGTTGGTAGAGGATTGGTAAATTCACTCAATAATAATCTACCATTCGAATTACACTTACCTGGCTATCATTTTTGCGGTCCTGGCACCAAATTGCAGAAAAGATTGGTGAGAGGTGATCCAGGTGTCAATCAACTGGATGTTGCATGCAAAAAACACGATATTGCATATTCACATATTGCATATTGCATCGTTAAGGAAGTGCGCGATGCTTTACACAAAGCGGGAGGAAGTGAATTTGTTGTCAAACATTCTAAAAGAGCAACTGAACTTGCGCAAAAAGCTGTACGCAAATATACGCGAGATGCAGGTGGCAAAAAGAGAATTCGCACACCTCGAATCATACCAATTCCTAAAATTGGTGGAATACTACCACTCATTCCAATTTTTGCTGGTTTATCAGCGTTAGGAAGTTTAGCTGGTGCTACAGCTGGCATAACGAAAGCAGTTCAAGCAGCCAGAGCGAGTAGGGAGCAGCTGAGTGAAACAAATCGACATAATAAACACATGGAGGCAATTGCTTTAGGTAAACAAGGGAGTGGTATCTACTTGAAACCTTACCGTAAAGGATTAGGACTATATCTGAAACCTCAAAATCCAAAAAACTCATAGATTTGCTACCTCAAAGAGCTCTCTCCAACATCGACCTCAACTATCACGCTAAGAAAATGATGATTCCATATTTTCGGGGGGTATATATGCGTGATGATTTACCAAAATCAGAACCACACCGATATGAATCTGCCATAGTAAATTTGGATAGTCGACATGGTCGAGAAACACTTCTGTGAAATATTTTGATAGTTTTGGTGATTCACCCCCTCCCAAAGAGTTGATTTACTATTTCTATAAGAGATCAAATTCTATCAATACTATTAGTTATAACTATGAGCGTAAACAACAATTCAACACAGTATGGTGTGGTCATTTGTGTTTGAAGTTTCTCCAGAACAAATCATGGAAATAACACCAGCACAGGACAGAAAGAGTATCAAGAGGATGAGTCATTCATTGATCGCATATTTCAGAGCACGCACTTTACGAACAATTAGTAAAGAACAACTCGCTGATATGCCGAAAGAGGTGATGATTGGATGTGCGTCACATGAAATTGCATCTGTATGGGATAAGTTACCACAAAACCTACAAAATGATATTGATGTGATGAAGTATCAGTACTGCCAAGACCATTACAATGATTCCAGCGGCGGCAGCAGCTGTATTTCTGATGTGAATGATGGTCCACCTACAAGAAAAATTTTCTGTTGTTATTGTAAAGTGAATGATGTGAATGTAGTCACACATAGTGATATGGATAGAGCGCCGAAAAAGCGACGATTACTCCACAATTTTTGCTGCCAGCAATAAACAGACTTGAATCAGAGAAAATTCATCAGTCATGTCACGTACGTTTTCATTGTCGGGATACTCTAGCGAGTTGAGCGCCAGCTTCTACCCTCTCATCGAATTGGATGCCACCAGTAATTATGGTCTGGGATTACATGGTTTCTACTCCTACAACTCCATATTTAATGTAGATGCTAAAAATAATGTTATCGCTATTCGCAGACAATAAACTCACCCTCCACTATCATAAACATTCCACCTGGGGCATATGAAATTGATGAAATCAATAAGGTGATTCAAAGATTCATCAAATCCAAAGAAGTGAAACTAGAAAATGGGGATGAAGAAAATATCAACGAAGTATTTCTCCTACATGCAAACAACAACACTCTGAAATGCGAAATGCGCTCCAAATATTTCATCAATCTCAAACATGAAAACACCATTGCTGAACTTCTGGGGTTTGATAATAATGTGTTCGGTTGTGGTGAAACACACGAATCAACATTGCCTATGAATATCAATAAGGTAAGAATAATTCGTGTGGATTGTAATGTTACAGCTGGAGCATATTCAAATGGTGATGAAATCCATAGCATCTTTGAATTTGATATTGATGTAGAGCCCGGTTACAAACTCACCAAAGAGCCACAAAATATTATATATATGGGAAGCATTAAAAAATTTCAGAAGACTGGTTCGCATTATTATAATTACAAAAGTTTTTTTTCGGTGGTTCTGATGGCCTGCGCAAATGTTGATGGAATATTTCTAACCATTGATGTCAGTGAAGCAGGTAGAATGAGTGACGGTGCAGTTTTCCAGTCTTCTACTCTTGGAAGATTGCTGAACAAGGAAAAACTTCTGATTCCCATGTCAACACCATTGCCAAATGAGGGTGTAAATTTTTCATTTTATTTTGTAGAAGACGAGGCATTCCTGTTATAAAAAAATCTGATGCGACCATATCCACAAAGGGTTCTTGATAATGAAAAAAGATTATCAAGGGGGCGAAAAAGCATAGAATGTGCATTCGGAATGCTACCATCCAAATTTTAAATGTTTCAAAGGCCAATATTATGTCAAGAGAATACAACGATTTCAGTAGGTAATTAAAAATGCTTGTATTCTCCACAATTTTATAAAAGTCAAAGACGGTAAATTTTCAATTCCACATATTATGAAAGATAACCCCAGATGTAGAAATCCATCAGCACATAATATACCACCCATTCACTGTCTCCTTATGAATTACGTGATTACTTGAAATCTTATTTTTTAAAACCCAAAAACGCCTTACCCTGGCAAGGTAATTATATCGTGTAATCAAAATCATCCATAATAAATACCTGCTACTTAGCAGGTAGCTACTTACTTCATTGCAAATAACACTCCACGCCTTCTCCACAACATCCCTTTCACTATGATCTTGCCGTCGATAATCATAAATACATGGGTAGTTTTCCACAAGTTCCACAAATTCAATATTGAATGCTGGATCGTCCAACATGTCCAAATACTAAACACTCTAACCAAGTGACAAATGCTAAACTACAGGCAATATATTGTACTTCAATACAATTTCGTGTCGCTAGCAACACAAGATTGTTCTACACCGGCGATAACGATATCACGTTGCGGCGGTGTACGAGTTGCCATATAAATGAATGTGAAATGCATGTTATATGAAATTATACAATGGCTCACTATCCAGAACTACGTCGTATTAATGGCGCAGTTATAGAAGAACCTTGAAATCAGCAAAGACTCAGCATTTCCTGTATTACCAGTCTAGAAATAGAACACGAAGGACTTCCAGTGGAAATTACCAATAAAAGCATGCAAGACCCGAAGCCAGCGTTCATAATTTATTATCACTCGTATAATTCACTTCAGCTCATGAAGTTCAATAATTGTATTTATATTTGTGAACCAAAATAAATTGTTTTTAAAAAGCTTATATTTGAAAACCAAATATAACAAAGTGGCGCAGCCGGTAGGGTTTCTAAAAACGTAGAAACCCCAAGCCAATAGAGAAGAGAGGCACCAAAGAAGCTCCTACGGTGATCCCCAGATCTTCAAAGAAAAAAGAACCAAAAAAGCAACCCAAGTGGAAGGAAGGTCTCTTCAACACTGAGGAAACATGTGTAAGTCGCAAGCCGTTACTCATCTGCAGTGGAGTTCTGCCTTATGAAGTAGGATTTCATCCTCCACAACGAAGGGAAGCCCAAGAAACGAAACCGCATAGATTTAAGAAGAAACCAAACCAAAAATTCCCAAGCCATTTTTCTTATGGCAGAATCCAAATCCACAGCTTCCGGCCACTCTTGTGCTGAATATTGCATCCACATATTTGCAGAATGAACAGATCTGAAAAAACACAATCATTAGTTTGGGAGATGTATTGTGAATGGAAAAAAACACTCACTTGAAATTTGACCATGATTGAAGCGAGAGAGTTGATACATATTTCATATAAATAAACCATATTTTCACTATTTACAAAGAGAATAAAGACATACTCAACACATTCAATCTGAAATATCAAATTTTACCAATGAGCGGGTCTTGGCACCAGGATAATCCTGAGAACTTTGACCCATATATGTAAAAATGGATTTAGATTTGGTTGAATTCACTTCACGAATAATGTCCTCTGTGACACGTTTTGGAAGCCACGATTTGGAAGTATTACTTTCCTCATCCAATAAAACTACTTGGATGGATTTACCATATCGTGTAGAAAGCATAGTCATTTTTTCAATTTTATAACCCTTATCGACAATCAATGATGTTATGGATCTCTGCTCTAAAACTTCATTTTGTTGATTAATTGCAAAATTAATCTTTTCAATGTCAAATTTCAAATTATCCATTTCAAAAAAAATAGTGAAAATTACAGTTTAAGAATATAAAAATATGTTCACCTCTATGACGATGTCAACACTCACTACTTGGATTGCTAGTTACTTCTCGTTATCACCTTGAAACTCAACAAATACTAATCACCTATTCGAACACTTGAGATTATATGAACTGAATGTGAAAGTATGAAACTCCATACTTATAGAAAAATTATCAGGAGGGAAGGGGTTCAAGGTTACATCTTCTTTATATTTGAGCTCATGTATCAAGGGCAGAGCCGGTTGTCTAACCACCCTTTGTGTTTAAGGTCATATGACGTGTTCTGAGGTCAATAACGATCAGAATTTTTTCCCAAGGTCATATGACATGTTCGTAGCTCGAAATCGCTTAGGAAATTTCCAAGGTCATGTGACCATGCAAGGCCAAATCATAGCTGTACAGTAAAAAGGGGTTCACGGTCATGACATCACACACATCTCAATGCCAGTCATGGGCGGAGAGTAAAAAAAGGGTTTCACCTCATTATGTTACACACAACTCAAGGTCAACTCATAGGCGGAGAATAAAAAAATGAATCAAGGTCACAGTCAGTGTTGTGGATCTGGGGGGGCATACCCTTGGGGGAGGTCCAGACCCGTCTTTCCCCCTCTACTATTACCGCTTTCTGTATTTGATGGTGATACTTCTCAATTTCATGCATGCATATGTATGATTTGATGCCATTCAACAGCTCCATTTTCACCGTATTATTTCATGACCTCTTGTTTCATCTCTGTTTCGCAATCATTCATACTCTGTCCAATCTTTAAAGTTCTCTTCATGTTCTTCTTCAATCGCGTCTTCACTACCTTTCTGAGTACTAGGCGAGACCGGATATGGTTGTCTCACGGGTTGTATGTCACAGCGGCCATATTGGAAAATTGAACGAACGAAAGAGTTTAACGAGCCAAATCGAAGGATCACGAGAGCAATATCTCCATCCTAACGTCACTTCAGTTCACTCTCATACTGTATGAGAGAGATACGTACATTTGTTTTTACGGACGGAAAAAGTAAATTTTTGTGCATTTGTGTCGAGTCTTATAAGTATACTAGAATTTTCCGTGGATATACATATATCATTTCATGTTTTTTCAATGTGACATATGTGGTTCATGATATCACTATCGGTTTTTGTGAATGAATGTCGATTCAGAGTTACTTTAGGGGGTTATATTTTAAATATGTATGTGTGCTGCATTTCTGCTACATACAATTTTGTTTGTTTTAGAAAAAATCATAGAAACGTTATGGCATCGTATAAGAAAGTCTGATCGACTAATATTACATGCAGTGATACTGCGTGCTGCAAAAGAAGTGATTATGCGATTAATTATTGTCGCACTCTGACACGGTTTTGTAAAAAATTCACTGTCGAAGAGATAAGCAACACGGTGTTATCAATACCATCAACAAAAACTGTTTATCAAAGACAAAATGAAAAAAGAATCAGAAAGATACATACTTATGGCTTCAAGTATTTATTACCGATCGTCTCCCAAGGATATTCGAAATACAGCGTTATATTTACCAGGTTACATTTGCCATACCAGACTACCAGGTTACATTCACCATAATTGTGATTTCGAATATTCACTGAATTTTAGACTGACTAAGTATTATTTCGCTAGGATGGTAATTCTTAGCTTGCGGGCTGATGGATTTTTTGGTATTTTAGTTATCACAAGAAAATTATTCATTTGGAGTAAAGATGCAACTAATTTTCCTTCATTTTTACAAAAAGGATTTGGAGCTTTATATTGTGACGTCTTAAAGAATTAACTGTCTTAATCAAATTTATTTTTAACAATATTTCACTATCACAACTAATTTATATACAACACTTAGTAACTAACGCTTAATTTATCTCCACAATTAGATTCCTTTCTTCAAACGCACGATTCACTTTCTAAGTACAGACTACTCCTTGGGACGAAGAGCGACCTTTTTATATCGTCAACGAACGTTCCGGATCTCTCTGCGGATTTCGGGACCCATCCACACCTTTCTCGCTGTTCCACGATGAGACATGCGTTTGCTGACTGGGACATCGTTCAGGGCCGGCTTCAGATTCATAACATTGCCCCCTTCTTAAAGACGTTTCGCCCCGAAATGTCATTCTTGGCGTGTATCGATACCTGCAGAACTCTCCATATTTGCACTGTGAAGTTCGATGGAAGTAACACTCCACAGTCTTTATGCTCGGTCGTGGAAGATGGTTACCACACACCAAAATCTGGATGCTGCTGGATCTGAAGATCGTTTCCAACATGCTTCTCACAATCCTCCAGTCCAGCCTGTCGAACCCAGGGGCTAATTTCGGGATTGCCAACTCCACGAGATTCTGGTCGAGCATCGTCTCCTTCAGTCTAGTAAGACTTCTCCAGAATCTTCATAGGACGGTTTGTCTCGAGAATGCTTTTTGATCATCAAGTAGAAGATGTTTCTCTGACCCTTCTTCAACTGTAGCACTCCTCCGGCTTCTGGATTCTGTTCTCGTAATGTTTGAAACCGACCGAATTTCTTGTTGAATACCACAGCGATACCCTTGGACATTTGGAGATCCTCTGCCACGCAGTGAGCCAGTGCGTAATCAACTGGAACCTTGAAAAGGTATCGTGGCTCTTCTCGAGTTACCCTATGTACGACCTTCTGTCCGTTCGAGTATAAGGACATGAATTGCTGGAACGTCATTTCATCCTCTGGTGGTCTGAGGGTGCGAACTTGGTCGTGATGATTTCCAGCATAAGGAGCCAATCTATTAAAATGGACGACCCTAGGCTTTCCTCGAGGTAGCTTATGGATTCGGTAGACGAGGTCATTAATCTTTTTAATGATTTTGTACGGGCCTTTCCACGAGTTCCGCAACTTCGGTGATAAACCACGGCGTCGCTTAGGGTTGTACAGCCAAACTAGGTCACCTGTTTCGAATTCTCCAGCATTCGCCTTGATGTCATAGGCCTTCTTCATCCTGTCGCTGGCACTTCGGATGTTCAGACGGACTCGTTCATGAATGTCGTCTATTCTCTGCCGAAGCTTGCTGACATAGTCTTCCCCCGCAGTGTCTTGTTCTGGAGGCGTCCCAAATTTTAGGTCGCAAGGAAGCCGCAGCTCTCGTCCCATTATAATACTGGCAGGGGTTTGGCCGGTTGACTCGTGCACTGCCGAACGATAAGCCAGCAGGAACAGGTGGAGGTATTGGTCCCAGTCTCTTTGATGGTCAGAGACTACCTTGGACAAGTGGCGGTTTATAGTCTATTCATTCGTTCCACCATTCCATCGGACTGTGGATGTAAGGCTGTGGTTCTGGTCTTTCGAATGTCCAACAGTTTACATATTTCTTGGAACAGGTTGGACTCAAAATTTCTGCCCTGGTCCGAATGCAGCTCCAATGGGACACCGAATCGACATATCCATTCCTTTACCAGGACGTCAGCTACGGTAAAGGCTTCCTGGTTGGGCAGGGCATAGGCTTCTGCCCACTTGCTGAAATAGTCCATGGCTACCAGGATGTATTTGTTTCCATGGTGGGACTCTTGGAACGGGCCGGCGATGTCGATGGCGATTCTCTCGAAAGGACTACCCACGTTATACTGGCGCATTGGAGATTTCGGTCGTATCCTAGATCCGTTACTGGCAGCGCATACAGCACACTTTCTGCACCAGTCCTTGACGTCGACTTGACAATTAACCCAGTAAAACCGTTGTCTTACTTTCTGGAGGGTCTTCGTTACTCCCAGATGTCCTCCAGTGACTCCATCATGTATTTCTTTGAGCACCTGCCGTCGTCTGCTCCTGAGTACCACTGTCTGGTGCCTTTCTTCCGCACCGTCTTCAGACTCCAACACCCGCTTCAGAACCCCGTTTTCCAAAGTGAGGAAGTTCCATTGTGCCCAGTAGGACTTGACCACTGGCGAATAAACTGCTACGTCCTGCCACAATGGTCTTCTTCCATCCGGTGACTAAACCAAGATCTGGGTCTTTCTCTTGGTCTTCCTGGATCTTATTATCCTTTCAGTTGTCGTCTACATCTTTTGTTCTACAATTAGCTGCTTTCTTCTCTTCTGCTCGTCGACAATGTGAGCAGTCATCGGGGCAAAGTCTCCGTGATAGGGCATCTGCGTTTTTATGGCTAGTCCCAACTCGATGTTCTATTTCAAAGTCAAATTCTTGTAATCTCTCAATCCAACGCGCTACTTGGCCCTCGGGATTTTTGAACTGCAGAAGCCATTTGAGAGCTGCATGGTCCGTTCTCAATAGAAATCGTCTTCCATACACATATTTGTAGAAATGCTCTACACCTTTGACTACGGCCAACAGCTCTCGCCTGGTGACACAGTAATTACGCTCGGATTTACTGAGCGTTTTGCTGAAGTAGCCAATAACTTTCTCCTGTCCATTCTGGATTTGAGAAAGGACTGCTCAGAGTCCCACGTTGCTGGCGTCCGTATCCAAAATGAACTTCCCGTCAGGTAGGGGATAGCTCAAAACAGGGGCGTTGATCAAAGCTCTTTTCAACTTCTTGAATGAGTCTTGGCATTCCTCAGACCACTGGAACTGGATCTGTGAGGCGCGTCAACGGTTTGGCAAACCCCAGCACATATCGGCGGTAGTAGGTGCATAAACCAAGGAAGCTCCGAAGCTGATGTATATCTTTTGGGATGAGCCAATCCTTAACTACTTTGATCTTTTGTTCGTCTACCGCCACTCCTTCCCCAGAGACAACGTGGCCAAAATAACGAACTTCTTTCTGCAACAGATGGCATTTCTTGGGACTAAGTTTCAATCCAGAACTCCTCAAACGCATCAATAGCTCCTCCGGATTTTTTAAGTGATCGTCGAACGATTTTCCGACCACGATATATCGTCGAGATACACTAGACACGTCTTCCACGAGAGCCCTTTGAGAACCGTTTCCATCAATCTCTCTAAGGTCGCTGGAGCATTACAAATCCCGAATGGCATAACCGTGAACTGCCACAATCCTGAGCCGATGGTGAAAGCAGACTTTTCTCGATCTTCTGTGGCCAATTCAACTTGCCAATATCCACTCTTCAAATCCAAGGTCGAAAAAATTGTGGAGCCGGCTAGCGTGTCTAGGGTGTCATCAATTCTTGGAAAAGGGTAGCTGTCTTTCTTTGTCACGTGATTTAGTTGGCGATAATCCACACAGAACCTTGTCGAGCCGTCCTTCTTCTTCACTAACACGACTGGGGAAGACTAGGGGCTGTCAGAAGGTTCGATGACTCCTTCTTTTCCCATATCGTTGACTATCTTATCTGTCTCTTTCCTCTTGGCAAGAGGGAGTCTTCTGGCTGATTGCTAGATTGGTCGGGCATTCCCAGTGTCGATTCTATGCTGAACCACATTCGTTCTGCCGCCTTTTTCTTCTCCAATGTCGAAGATTTCCTGGTTCTTCTTGACTAACTCCCTCAATTTCGATCGGTGAGTTGATGGTATGTCTTTGGAGGAAATGTCAATTAACTTCTCCAACTCTTTAGGCAAGTTGTTAGCTTGGCTAACTGAACTGCATACACTCCATATGACAGAGGAAATGGACGAACAGTGCCCCAGCATTGTACCCTTCTTCGAGGTCACGGGAAAGTAGTTGACATTCATGACCTTGACTGGCACAACTTTATCAACACGCAACAGGGTCTTCTCCAGTGCGATTCCTCGTCCAATTTTCTCGTCATGTACCTTGGGCTCGAACATTACCACATTCCCGCTGCTCGCACCACCGTCCAAGCGAGCCTCTAGTATGGTTTCAACCCTCTCAGGTACGCACACGTCTTCGGCCAACAGGACTCTAATCATCTCTTCGTTTCTTCCAGGAAGCACCAGCTCTTCTTCGCCGTTTTGAAAATTCAGCTCGAACCCTCTGGAATTCATTATGTCCATTCCAATGATCGCATCGTCCTCGATGTCCGCCACCAATGCACGATGTTTCAATTTTGTGCTGCCCAACACCAATTCTATTGGTAGTTCTCCAAGTACATTAGCTGGCTCCCCTGTTGCAGTGCGTAACTTCCAGCTTTACGGTTCAATTCTTGCCGGTGTTTTGGCAAAGGTTGGCCCAAGAATGGTTCTCGTCGCACCTGTATCTAGCAGCATGGTGCAAGGCTCGTTGTTGATGAGGCCGTCTACGAAAATACCTTTCTCTTGTCGTTGGAGAACGGCAACATATGCGTTTTTTACGGGGGCTTGCTGGGTACAGGTCGACGATTGCCCCTTCTCATCGAGCCCCTCTAGTTTTCCTGATTTGGTGTCGATTCTTTGAAAGCTGGACATTTGCTACGCACATGTCCAATTTTCCCACAGTTCCAGCATCTTATATTTTTCCTCTCAGGCAAAACTTCTTTCATTACTTTTCTGGTGATGCCTCCATGGACAAGTGCCTCCATATCTGCAGGCAAGTAGCAGATTACAGCCGGTTCTGGGTCTCCCCCCACCACTATGACGTATTAATTGCTTTTTTTTGTTGTTGTTTAGTAACATCAAGGCGATGTGACCTTGAAGGGTCTGATGCAGGGATTGTTCAGAATTTTTTTTTTCATATGAGATTTTTGGGTGTGTGTATGTGTGACATAGTGACGTAATTACATTTGATTGGTGTGTGTGTGTGTGTGTGAGAATGCACGGTACAGGGTTTCATCATGTGCTTGTCTTATTCAATTTATTACCAAATGTCATAATCAAAAAGAAATCAAATGCCTAAAGTAGGTATAACTAAAATAATTGTTACACGTGCGCAACTGTAGAAGTTTCTATGGGTTTCAAATATTTATTGGTTGAATACACTGATACTAGAACTGATATACAGGGTGTTCCTTAAACACATGGTAATATTCAAGGAGGTAATTCTTAGACCCATTTTAAGGAAAAAACATCCTATGGACGTATGTCCTAAACGCCTTAACTTTTGAGATACAGGGTGGCAAAGTTTTCAAAAATAATCAGTTTTTTAATAATAACTGAGATAATTTTGTAGACATCTTTGGCATATTTGATACATATGTTCCATGCCTCAAGGCGCATTTTCTGATGTACAATTTTCTTAATTTTCTCTGCCAGTGGCGTACATACGAGTTTTGAAATGTATATTTTTGGCGAAAAAAATACTACGCCACTGCTCTATCTTGAATTAAAAATTATTTTTAAAATCTCCATACATTCATAATCATAATCATAATTTATTAGCCCAAGTATGTATAAAGTACATTCAAGGTTGTCATAACAGAGGTATAAGTATATATAAAACATAGTTTTACATATACTTATACCTATAGTTTACTGACAAACAGTACATGACATTTACAGTATCTGAGAAACTTTCAACAAAATTATTAACAATTTCAGTGGATTATGGTTGTATTTCATCAAAAAAGAGAAGTCAAAAAATTCGTCGAGATTGTAAAAAGCATTATACAGTAAAATTTCCATAACTGCAGCTTTAAATCTTTTTATCGGAGCATTTTTTAGTACATTTGGTAATTTATTGAAAAGTTTCAGAGCAGTATAGTTTGTTGGCTGCTGAGTTCTTTTCATTCTATGGTAGGGAATACTCAATAAATTTTTATTTCTGGTGTTGTAG
>NW_019290094.1:0-135847 GCF_000500325.1 Leptinotarsa decemlineata
ATAAACACACAAAATCTCATATGAAAAAAAAAATCTGAACGATCCATGCACCAGACACTTCAAGGTCACAACGCCTTGACTTCACTGCACAACAAAAAAAACTTCACCAAACAACAACCAATAAAAAAAGCAATTAATACGTCATAGTGGTGGGGGGAGGCCGAGAATCAGCTGTAAACAACTACTAAAATACCACTGATGTAATCAAGATGTTCGAGAAAATCATTATTATAGATAATGAATGGAAGTGGCTCTAGATCTGAACCTTGAGTTACGTCATTAGTACCATCATGGAGATTATGATGAATCATGATAACCGCTTGGATACATTCAAACAGATATGATGCGAAAAATTTGTGAGCAACTCCTCTAATACCATAATATTCCAGTTTTTCTAATAATACCCGATGCAATCGAATGCTTTGCTCAGATCACACATTGTCGATATGGCGTTTTTGCCTCTTCCTAAAGCATCATCCACATTACTCACTAGTTTCGTTGCAGTGAGTTCTTCGGTTCTTCCGAATTATTGGAAAAAATTAAGAACAATCCAATATATGGCTTTTCTGTGACTGAACACACTGTTTCGTCAATTCATTTGGATTCCAGGACATCGGCTGCGGATGCATATCTTCAGCGGCAGCAGGAGGTTGCATATCTTCGTAATGAGGATCTTGGGGTGATTTCGAATTGGGGTGAGAGTAACCAGTTTTACTGGTTACAACCCCAACAGCTGCATTGAAGACACTCCTGAATCTACCTCCTTCACACTTTTTGATAATGGTGGAAGCCAGGATGGACCAATTCAGACTGGAAAACTCACCGAACTACAAAAGATCGAACCGAACAAAAATTTCGGAACATATGGAGGAGCACATACTGAATATGTGCACGGACCACATGACACCGAAGTACTCCTTTAACACAAATTTCACGGCCAAAATCATAAGCTGTGAAGAGTGTGAGACCGTTAGTCATCCAGAAAACATGTTTGGACAAAAACCTGTTATACAGATGGATCGAAGACCAAAGATTGAACGAGAGCTGGAATATACCAAGCGGATAGAAATTCAAACTACAGTTATCCGCTAGGACTATACTAATCCGTCTTTCAGGCGGAAATGTATGCTATCTTTCAGTGTGCAAGGCTTATTAAATTGAGACCTCAAAGAAATGAATGGATCAATATTTTAACAAAAAGCAAGAGCGCACTAGGGGCTCTGACAAACCCGAAGGTGACATCAAAACTGGTCTGGGAATGGCATGAAGAACTGAATGAACTTGCAAACAGGAACAAATCAACTTTATACTGGGTGTCAGGGCATTCAGTAATCACAGCTAATGATAAAGCTGATGAATGCGCTAGACACGGATCATCAACTTAATATATAGGTCCTGAACCATCTCCGGGGGTACCAAAATCATTGGTACGAAACCAGATTAGGACATGGACCAATAAGAAGCACACAGAGTACTGGAAAAAAGTAGCTGGCAACAAACACAGTAAAACCTTCATTAGGGAACCGTCCGAGAAAAGAACCGAAGAACTACTTCAATATAGTAGGGATCGGGTCAGAATCATTACAGGGTTACTTACCGGTCATTGTCCGCTTAGACGACACCTGAATAAAATGGGGCAGTACAACGGAGACCTCAGCTGCAGATTATGCAACGAAGGGATAGAAACAGCTCTACACATCTTATGCGAATGTGAGGCACTGGATCACAGGAGGCAGGCAATATATGGACGTACAAAATAACGACCAGAAGAATATGACGAACATCCAACATGGAACCTGTAAAAACTAGTATAGGAAACAAGACTGATGGAATGAGTGTCATGGGAAGATGGGAGAATAAACGCAATAAGCCCAAGAGGCTGCAGTGTTTTCTGGAGACTTGGACTAAATGGACAAGTCAGACAGCTCCCAAGGGACCAAAAATAAGCAGGTTCAATTCAATTCCACGGAAATCTAGCCATAAGTATTCTCCAATAAGATAAATGTCTCCGATCCGGATATAGTGATGTCGGGACAGACAATTCTGAGTTCTGCTTCGATAAGTTTGTTGGGTGTTAAAATGGAGACCAATATGTCTTGACATATTCATGTCGCTGGAATTGTAAAATCTGCTTCTTAGGAGCTTTTACAATGTTCCGAACAATGTTCCGATGTTCCGAACAATGTTTCTAGTTCGGAACAATGTTCCGAACATTGCTTTATAAAGCATTCGATGCTTTATAAAGCTTCTTAGGAGTATTGTTTTCATGTATGGAGGGACCTCCGCCCCTAAGCATAACCTGGAGCTGCTGGCTTCCTTCTAAAAAAGAGCTATCTGCCTGATTGGAGTCATAAACATCACATGCAACCTTGATAGTCTGGAATATCGAGGAAAGGTTAAATATTTGCCAATATTTTATAGATACTTTCACGGGAGGTGTTCAAATGACTTGGCACATTTAATTCCACCAAGAGCGGTACCTACATATCAGAAATACGCGACGGACTCTGGCTGCTTGTCGTTTTGAGGTTCAACTCAGTACACCTCGAACTTCACTGTTTAAGAACTCTTTCATTTCTATAACTGCGTTTATGTGAAATAAACTTCCTGAGCGATTCAAATGCAACATGAATCGCTACTTTCGCATAGGCACCGCTATTAGAGCGCCTGTAGTGCTTATATTTTGTCTTGCAAAAAAGGAATTTTTCATTCATCTTTGAAGTACTCCGTTACTCTATTTTTGACGATTATCTCTATAATTTTCCTAATCATCAAAATAATTGATATAGAATGATAGTTTCCAGGTGAGTCCACTTCCCCTATTCATGTCATAGTTTCTAGACCTTTCCGTATCAGTCATTACTTTAAGGACCTTATTGAGTGTGATAGGGAAAAGAAAGAAAGACTTCGGCTTCGAAGGCAAAGATCTTAGAAAATCAATGGCCGACACTGTGGTTGCTGGTAATTGCTCAAAGAATCTACCCGCGGTCGTTGAAAAATATGTAGTGAAACCGTTTGCAGACAGATTACATGGAGTTGAAACATTTTCAGTGAATTTTGGTAAATGACGGATACATATCTAGGTACTCAATTTGTGGTAACCTCGGGTGTCCCTCAAGGTTCACATTTGGGTCCGTTAATGTTTCTAGTATTCATAAATAATTTGAAAGATTGCTTCAAGCATTCACAAATACTATTATATGCTGAAGAACATCTTCAGAAAAGTAACGACAATTAGAGATTGCTCAAAGATTCAGGAAGACCCCAATACTTTTTTAGAATACCCTTACCTCAATAAATGAAAACTTAATGTTAATAAATGTGCATGTATATCTTTCTACAGAAACAACATACCGAAATGACTTTCAATCCCCATTAGGATTATGTGATAAATTCCTAAAGCAAAACCTTGGTATTTTTCTGCAAAATATGCAGACTTCAACAACGAGGCAGGAATCAAATCTATTTACTATGCATTTGTTTACTGTGAACTTAATTTCGAAAGTGTCACAATAATTACGATTAGAAAGGCTCCAGAACTGATTCGTAAAGTTCTTGCATTTCAAAATAACGGAGACTTATGTAATACTTGGCATTAGCGAAATTCGATCTCACTACAAAATACAGCTTCTAGAACAACGGAGAATAATAACCGACTCAGTTTTCATTTATAAAATTATAACAAACTGTTATGACCCACACAATCTAGTATCAATGATTCTTTATCACGTTCCTCATAGAAACAGTAGAAACAGAATTTCAACACAAATTTGGGCAAAAACTCCCCAATTACTAGAATGTGTGATTCTTTCAACAAATACTGTATTAACGTAAATGTTTTCTTTATTAGGTACGTTGAATTCCTTTAAAATAACCATGAAAAGTATATTCAACACATAGCAGAAATAATGAATAATTGGTTAGTATGTACGAAATTTATTGTCATTAATTTTTATTTTTTCTTGTATCTGTTGACACCGAGTGTCTCTGTAACCACTACTATAAGTGGATGCTTCTATGATTATTTGCCTGTTTGTATCCCAAATTTGGAATAAATAAATAAATAAATGACAGGTACAACGATAACCGTTCTACTTTCATTTCAACTGAATGCAGTATTTTGAAGAAAACTCTTTACAACATCAGTAACAGTATTGTTTTCAGTATTGACAAGAACGTTAGTGCTGATATATATCGAGATCAATTCTGACCTTAGATTCATCCTTGTCTTGTCTATATCCCAGCTGGCGTTTCTCCCGTTTCTGTCCCTGGCGATGTAACTGATAATCAACTTGCCTATAAAGGTACATCTTTTCCGATGATGGTCTATACATTATCTTCTCATAAGATTCTGGATCTGTGGCCCATTCTACAAATTCCTCATAACGCAAGTCGATGAAAGTGGTGCTTTCGTTCATATATTCAAGGTCCATTTGTATACCTAAGAGGGTGTCATTACCCGTACCTGAAGGTAGTGAAATCACCAGAGGTCTACCGTTCACCTTTGATGGTTTCTTTCTTCCATGGACTACGGCAGTTATATAACACTGTTTCGTCATCGTTGTATTGACATTGGAACAGAGCTCGAGATTGCGACAACAGTAATCCTTATCTCTATGCCATTTCGAAAAATGAAACGGGTCTGTTTTCATAACATCGACATGCGCAATCTGAAAAAAAAATAACACGTTATAGCAATATTGTCGTATACAAAACCATTTCTCGGTATTTTGACTTGACGACTCGTTGCTGAGACTTCGAGATATAACTTTCGTCCTGATGATGTATGTCGAAGTAGCGGATGAAACTTTTGATATCTAAGGTCCTATTCACTCCGGGTTTTCTTCTCTTCAATAGACTACATTTTATTATAGCCCCATATTGGTGGATGCGCCGGTCATCAAGAAAAGACTTTCAAAATTTTATTCAATCATTTCATCGGCTAAATATAATTGTGACCAGCATCAAATGGTGTTTTTTATCAACAATGGGGTATTATTTTTCAAAATATCGAAGGGAATCAACAGTTCATTGGGTTTTACTATCTATAGTAACTTCACAGGTGTGTAAGTGTAATAACATCATGATTGAGAAAAACACGGAGATAGTGGTATAAATACAGGCTTTTCATTCCATCAAGTTATGAAATATTCAGTTTAAAATCTCTTGGGAGCCTCGTTTAGATTTGATATTCATAGATCTAGTCTTGTGTCGTTCCCATAGATGTCGTCTTTGTTGAGATCTCTCTTGAATTATGTTACGGAAAAAGTTTTTATTAGTAATAGCTATGTACTTCACAATGATTCACGAGAATCGTGAGTTGAAAAAAATTCAATTGAAATTAAATAAAGGTCGAGAGCCCTTGCGTTGATATGACCATCAATCACTTACATTTTGTCATAGCGACTTTCATTTGATACTGCGCATGGAATAAAAATCAACTTGACAGGAGAAACGAAAAATTTGAAATTGTATCAATAAGAAATGAAAAACAAGTCAAATAATCAACAATCTTTTGTGAGTGAAAATTTAAATGTCTCCTATGGACTGAAAAGAAAATTGTATTCAAAAAACGAACAATTTCTTTCCATAACTGTAACTGATATTTTTATGAATAACCAAATAAAAAAAATTCCATATGATGGGTACCGTACCAATCACGTTGTACAAAAGGAAGAAGGTAAGTACTTTAAGAGATTAAAGGAAAATGTAGATACCGATATAAATAAAGTCCTTCTGGAATTGTCTTGATAAGAGATAAAAATATTGTTCGAATTCAAACTATTTTTGTTACCAGGAAAATAAAGTATTAGTTGATGAAACTACAGAATACTTTGCAAAATTTTCCTCTTCCACTTTTTGCCAACAGTGAGCCTCATGTAATGTGAACTCTAAAGATATTGCCCTGTGTTATAATGGTACATTTGTAGTAAATCGATCAGATGAATCTGATTTTAATAATGCGGCAAAATGAATTAAGCCAAACAAGTCAGATGGTGTGGATGGCAAACGCCATATATACTTGAAAGCTGCCCTGAAGAGCTGAGAATGGCTGCTTTATATTTTCATCCTGATGATGAATAGTAAAACTTTTCCTTCTCTTTGGAAAACATCTATAATTACGTCAATACATGAATCACATAATGAAAAGGACATAGAAAACTATAGACTAATTTCAATACTGTGTTCTCCAGCAAAATTTGAACAAATTATTCATACATAGTTGTTTATTTATTTATATATTTATATCCAAAACCTTTTTTACTTGTTTCAGGGATTTCAAATCATTTTATATAGTAGACAATGGAAGTCCGAACTAGTGAAATTCATCACGAAACATTGTCAATCACCTTCAAACAAAAAAAAAACATTCCAATCGGTTGAAAAATGTAAGTTTTATAAGGGTGCTTCCATCTTAAATGGGTCACACTGTATATTTGAATGTTTTTGTTCATTTCTGAAGACGGAGGCAGATTTTGGCCTCCAAAACGTTAAAGTAAGTATTGTATGTTTCTTAACAATTTTTTCGATAGGCAAAATTGTTAAATACGAAAAGTTACTGATAAATAGAAGATTTTTCTTTGTGAAAAATACAGTAACTTATTAGGGTGAACTAAAAAGTTTGCCCTTCTACACTTGTATAAAGTTCTCCATCATTTTTTTTTCAGGTTGTGGAAGGTAACAAATACCCAGAAAAGGTCGGTAAAAAACTGAATATAGAGGTTGGGTTAGGTTAAAAGTGGATCTATTCGACCATCCACCGCAACCCGCAAGAGTTTACTCGACCAAACTCGATCAAATAAACCCAGTTTCTTAACGAATACGATTAGTCAATATGGTGATTGATCTTTCAGGTCAGATGGTAAGAGTATGTCTCTGCCAAACTCTGAAAACCTGATTCAGTCCGCAGCGAGGCAAGCACAAAATGTATACTCTGCTGTTTCATCATTTTCCGAACAGAGACGACACACACTGTCCTCCGACAGTCCGAGTCTCTGCATACGATGATTCAGACGACAGTGACCTGTGAGAAGACCTGTTAGACATTGTTGATATTCCCTACTGTAGTCCAACAACTCTTTGGTTTCAAACTTCGAAGGGTGAATGAACAGCTTGGAGTGAGCCAATCCTGGAAGATTCTGCCAGAAGTGGATAACTCTTCTTGCCATCCAGGTGTTCAATCTTTGTTTGGCAAAACCTAAAGCAATGCCAATTACAGGTTCTGGTCCGATAAAGCTTCTTGCAGCACCCTTTTTTGCAAGAGTCAGCAGCCTGATTGCCTTCCAGACCAGTATGGCCAGGAATCCAGACCAGAGACAATTTGTTTTTGGAAATTTGCTATCAATTTAGACGTTGCTCGGTAGGAGCCAAGAGCTCACAAAGCTATATTGATTTCAGCAAAGCATCAGGTGAATCATGATGAATTACTGCATAAGTTAGGATTGTATGGAACAATAGGAGAGACATTACAGTTATTATCAAATTATCTACAAAATATATTATTTACGGTTAGACATTGTCGAAATATAGTTCCCTATAACTTCAGGTGTCCCACAAGACTCTAATTTGGGGCCTCCCTTGTTCACATTGTTTTATAATGATCTTAGATCAGTGCTGAATTATTCATACGGTTTTCATTTTGCAGACGATTTTACAGAAAGATCTGAATAATATAGTAAATTTTTAACAGGCGATGATCGACTGTATTGTCAAACATGCGCCAAACTAACTGACTGTTATAAGGAAACAAGTATAGCTGAGGCACCAGTCAATCTAGTAATAACACTGATGATTTTCAAACAAGACTCAACCTCTAACGGAAGCAAGAAACTCTTTGGAAGGTTCAAAATAGATGAACATTTCAATCTAGCAGACCACTATTATAATATTCATGCAGTCATTGTTCACTGTGATTCTGGCTTTGAATTTGGTCATTATTACGCCTTGGTCAAAGAAGAAATGGACTGGTTTAAGTATGACGATAGTCGTGTCACGAAGTGTTCTGGTGATGCATTGAATTTATTGGAGCCTCTGGAGACACCCTACATTTTGTTTCATGAGAGAGAGGACATTGTTAGATCAAGATCTTCAGATGATGTGGTGCTGCAGGTTTTTCCGGGTTTTCCTGCAGCTGAAAAAGCAAATGCGCCACTGGAATCAATGAAGTCGCCCCGGAGCGCCAATAAATTTTTATTGTTGTTTTTATTTGATTTTTATCGTTGCTTCATTACTTATATTTTTGAAAAAAAAAATATAGTAAATGGAGTCATGATAATAAATGTTCATTCAACATAAGTAAATGAAATGTTTTTACTATGAATAGGATAAAATAAAAATGTTCATCACACTATAGATACCTAATAAAGAGTGAATGAAGGAAGTTAAAATTTAATTCAAAATTCAACTTTTTTTGCCAATCATATTCGCAATATCGGGAAATCTGCTAATTGGATGTTAGGATAAACATTCCGAGAAATCAGGCATTTCACCAGTATAGAAACTATCGAAATACTTTATCATACCTTAGTTCGACCCAATCTTGAGTAGATATGCACCCAAAGTTTGGTGAAACTAAAATTCAACTCAATTAGGTGAGCTTGTAAAAGTGCAAAATAAATTGCTAGATATATGTACGAGTATTTTGAAAAATAGCACCAATAGGAGGATTATAGGACGGTGCGAATATAAAAACTTGGAATAGAATTTAAAATATTATCTCTGCAGCAAAGGTGTGTTTTGACTATCATGATACAGTTTTCGTCAATTAATATTGTATTATTTGCTAAATATTTCTGTATAATTTTTCTCTGGTTTTTTGTTCATTGACAGTTGCGGTTATGAACGCTTTGTATTGTAATTATCATGTACTATTATCATTGGGTATTAGTATTGAACTGAAATTATATATTTCATTTATGTAATAAACATGTAGCTGGGTTAATCAGCCTGTTTGGATAAATAAATAAATATATCTGATCTCAAAACTGAAACCAGATGCTCCTGAAATTATCTATTTTGATTCATTCACTCATTTCATTACCTCATTTCCACCCCAACCTGCTTCGATTGCGACCTTCCATTCCACTTCTGAATTACCAAGTGCTAGAATTTTCACTTTTTCGGAAAAGTCCGGAACAACTTCTAGGATATAAAGACCATCGTATGGAGATGGCAGCCCAACATCTTTTCCAGAGAAAACTTTTATAATGCGATGTTCAACACCTCCTTTCAAGAAATATCGGCTCTCGGATCTCACTATACTTCTATAAAAGTCATTACTGTTGAAGGGATCTCGGACACAGTCATCTCCGGTTAGAACTGAAATTAGGTAAAAAATTATCACAATTGGAAAGATTTCATCATCCAAAACTCAGCCTCATTTTTCTTTCAATTTTGTCTCAGTACTTTTTCCCATCTTAAACCCAAGAAGCGAAAAAGTAATAATAATACCGTCTTTATTATCTTCTTATACATTCAAATCAATCATGTACAGTTCATTTATTATAAGAAGACAAAAGGCGAAGTTCAATTTACATGATGACAAGTCATCATTCAATTGCAATTGCATTGTGAATATTTTGAATGGAACAATTCATTATTACAGGATGGTAAACACATCGAGATAGTTTGGATTCCTTCTCATATGGGAATAACGGGTAATGAAAGGGCCGATTCAGAAGCTCGAGAGGCCATTTCAAACCCCAACTGTCGAGAGATCCAACGAGTGCCCTATCAAGACGTTTATCTCCAAATCAAAGAGCTCATATGCGACAGATGGAGGCAAAGGTGGCAATCCCTATATAATAATAAACTCAGAGCCATTAATCCAAATCTAGTCACTCAAAATTACCAAGCTCTTACCCGCAGACACCCGCAGATTTACACGCCTGAGAATTGGACATACGAAATTTACCCATCTACATCTCCTAAAGCATGAAGAGCCTCGCATTTGTGATACCTGCAGTGTGGCGATGAGTGTTGAACATTTCATCTCTGATTGCCCAGCTTTCAATGAAGAAAGACAATTTTTCGGATTACCAAGCGACCTCACCAATGCATTGTATATTACGAACTTTACTTCCCTTTATAGTTTTTTGGAAAATGTTGGCATCTCTTACAAAATTTAATGTACTTACTGTTACCGCTAATAACCCTAGTGGTTGATGCGGTGTTTTTCCTTTTAAATAAAAGAATATCATTATTGTATTTTTGTGCTTGGTCTTGACCGATGTAATGGTGGAAGCAAAATAACAGTTTCTGGTCAACTCATTGTTATTTTTGATAATGAAATTAGAGAATACAGGATCAAAGTATCCACTTGATATTATTCACATAAAACTGACAATTCTGAGAGGATTTTCTGACAGTTAGATTGCCTGCAGACACAGTTGTTGCTAATGTCCAAACAATACAAATAAGCTCTACTTCATATTATTTAAACTATATTTGGCGAGACCATCAGAGTATCCATAGTAAATGCTAGCTAGACACTCAATGAAACATGTGAATAAAAACTAGCACTTTCTAACTAGCATATGCTAGGTCTAGTAAGTATTTGGTTAAATCAGTGTGAATAAAAATTTGCAGAATATACTAAGGCAAGTCTAGTAGAATCCGGAAAAACCCAAGCACTTACTTGTGGGGTAGTACATGCTAGACCAAGTAAATGCTAGGTCAAGTCACGTTCTCCCCTCCACTACCTTTCAGTCAACTACACATCGGCAGCCCCTCTCTCACTCTGTTCAACCATGTGCTAGAAGATGTATTCATCATCAGAAGAATCTGACAATGATTTCAATGAAATAGAAAAAATTGATCGCACTCTGTTTGTACGTCTCCTCTCGGATCACATTATCTTACTTAGCAAATCAAAAACCCCTGCTGTGATGAATGCTTAGAAAGAAGCTTGGGACACCTTACGTTCTGACTACTGTGGCGCATTTGGGAAACAAGTTACTGTAGGCCAACTAATAAAAGCATTGTGAAGTCTACCGTCAAGAAGAAGATTGACGTAGAAGTGATGGGAAACTGGAAAATAAAACTACAACTGTGGGAAAAAACATTCTTAGAGTTGATAGAAGATGTTAACCCAGTATTCCATAAAATCCCGGGTGATATTTCAGTTGGCACAAGTGCCGGGCCCCCAGTTCAGCAACCAACCAGTGATGACATCCAAGAAAATTTGCCGAATACAGAAACTGAAGGCAAACCAAATGAAAATGAAGAATCGAAGAGCTAAGAAACAAAGAAGCCTATGAAAACTAAATCTGATGCCGACCACCACAAAAATAAGATCAGAAAAAGTGAAAAAATTGTGTCGAATCATGAAGTAGATGAAACTAAAGACCTGTCCACACCGCAGTTGCAAAGGATTGTTTTGTTGCAACAATACAAACTGAATAAAATCAAACTGGAGAAGGAAACTATATTGTTGGAAACCATGAAGAAGCAAACCGTTGAAAAGTCTACTAATTACTATCAATTACTATTCACATAGTAATCAATTGTAAGCTACATAAGTTGTATTTTCCTTTGGATTGTAATAATGCAGGATTCTTAGGATTATAATTCTTACTATTGTAATCAAACTTGTAATTTGAAATAATTCAGTAATGGTATGAATAAAAACTAGTATATAAAATAAGATGATTTATTTCAGTGAATGAACAAAAACCATATCCCAAAAAAAAATATGCAAAACTGTGTGCAAGTAGGTGCTTGCGTGAGAAAAATATGAAAATGTTACCAAGTTCAATTTCACAAAAACAATTTTCTCAATGAATATCCAAATACGCCATCAAATTGGCACGCTTGTCTTTGCCTTTCAATGTTGTGTCGGGATTTTCATAACGAACCACCCCAGGTTGGTCATCTTCATCAAGATCCCCATCCTTTAGCTGCTTTGCAATGTTGTGTAGCACAGTGCAACTGACTACCACTTGTGGAATGTTGTTTAATGCAACTTTAACACAGTTTCCCAGGATTAGGAATCTCCTTTTCAACTGGCCAAAACACCTTTCTATTATAACCCTTTCTCTAGCATGGATAGGATTGAACTCTCGTTCTTGTTGCGTTCGTAGGGGCTTGAACGGTGTAATCAATCACGGCGATAAACCGTATCCTGAATCTCCTAAAAGACAAACTGCTGACACGATGTCTCTGACATGACTATTCCTCCACACTCTGCCATCGTGAACACTGCCGGGCCACTCAGCAGTAATACTTGAAAACTGTTCCAATGCATTGTATGTTGCCTGGACATTTATACTAGGATATCTTTTTCTACAAATATACTCATCACCGTGCAGCCCAGGCTTTTGTTTCTCAATTTGAGTACAATCAAGGGCACCAATTACAGACGGCAAACGAAAATGTATCTGCCACAAAACTTTAGCATCGGTAATATCTTCAGCTGTAGTTGGAAACCGTATCCAATTATGTGATTGTTCAACTACTCTACTCATCACGTACCTTATAGTCTTGTTAGCAGTAATACGATGTACACCCACATCTTGAGCTACACAACCCACACCCACAAACCTCAGAAATATTTCCATTTGCTGTCTTCTGGAAATACCACCGCCACGAGTATCACTTTCTTCAAGAAACTGTGCTCAAGGAAATCAACACTCTCACTGTTAAACCTTGACAGTTCTTTACAATTACGTTCGTTTATTCCAGAGCAAACAGAATAAATTTTACGTTGACGAATAGGCATAAACTCAGCCATGATCAACAACATACTGAGGACTGAGCAGAGAGGTAGTAAATGCTAGGAAAAAGGCTAGCATGCCCCAGACCAGGCTTGAAAATATCGAAGCATATGCTACAGAACAATCTACTTCAAAAGTTTTATTCACACCATTTTTAAAGCATTTACTACTCGTCCGGGAAAACTCTCGAACTTGTTACCCCAAGCAAGTGCTAGTGTGTTTATTCACACAAAACGTAGCATTTACTTAAGAAATCCCTAGTATTTGCTTATACTAGTTTTCATTCACATTACTGAATACACTACGATGGGGGTCTTTTATATTTCGGCAACGGGCAACACTAATTACAATAGGTAAAATGTGGTAACACTACGATAACTTCATCGTGTCAAATTCGCATAAACGTCGGTCGGTAGCCAAGCGGTTCGGCGTGGGTGCTTTGTTCACCCACTCGAATTGACTGACGTGTTGGTCGGTGGTTCAAGCCCTAGTCTGAACGATCGATCTTCACTTGCTAACGTCCAACCCGTGTTAGGAACCACACGTTGAAAGGTGAGACCTCGTTAAACCTTAGATCGCACAAGTTTCGACTTCTGAGGGTTGTCGTTCGTAGGGGTGCGACAGCTGGTTAACGGAAAAAAACAGAAACAGGAACAACGTTTTGATGTACAAGTGCAATTCGTTTTGTTTACAGTGAGTTGGGAAAATGAATTTGACCGAAAAATGGAAATTTTAAGAAAAGGTGTTCGTTGGTTTTTTGCTACAAATTTCGACCTGGATTGTCTCAACAAGAATGTGTCGATAAACGCAGTTCTTTGTGTGGTGATAAAGCACCATCAAAAACCACAGTGTATCGCTGGTATACTGAATTCAATCGTGGTCGTAGTTCGGTCGCCGGCGAATTCCGTGAAGGTCGTCAAAAATCGGTTGTTGTAATACAAAATATGGATGCAGGGAGTGAACTGGTAATGCAAGATCGTCATGTGACATATTGTGAGGTAGAGATATCCTTGGACTTTAGTTCCACTTCCACTTTTTGGATGGAATCCAGCAGCTTCATGATATGCTTGAAGAGCGGATGTCCATACATGAGAATAATACTCCAACGAAAGTTTTAGCTGAGCTTTATAAGGCATCAAAAGTTGCTGAGGTGTGTAGAGTTCTCTGGTTTGGAACAGTGTTACAAGCCTTTGATATACAGACTGTGCGATCCCAACGACATGATTGTGCCAAATCATATTGGTGTCCATTTTAACCCGCAACAAACTCATCGAAGCAGAAATCAGAATTGTCTGTCCTGACATTATTATATATAGTTCGAAAACATTCATCTTTTTGGAGAAAACCGATGCCTGAGTTTTTGTGGCATTGAATTGAACCTGGTTACTCTTACACCAATGGGCTTGTTTCATGCTATTGAAAATGATACCCATTTGCATACAGACTGATCAAGTTAGGGGTATATTATACTTATCGAGCTTAATCGGTTCCAATACCTCTTTATATTTGCAGAAAAAAAAATCGAGAAGCAAGAGTTTAAATTGGCTGCGTGTCTATCGACCAATAAAAATTGATCGTGTCTACAGCGGTGTTGCCAAGTGGTCAATTATTTTACCAAAGATACGAAGTTATGAAACATTAGAAAGAATACATTGTCTCATACATTCAAAAGAGATATCTGACAGGGCAATATGGCTAATATATAACGTTGAATTTCTTATTTTTGGTGGGTGGCATGAATGCATAATTGATTCTTTTCATTGGATTAATGAGCCTTCGAGAACCATTTAAAAATATAGCTCGTTAAATTCTATTTGGAACCATGGTTTTCAATTACATTTTATTTCATATGGAGAATTTTTTCATGAATTTAAACGTTAACGGGTTCATATACACTTCCATTATTAAAATTTCTGTGATATCAACATAAAAATGTCTACTGCCGGAGAAATTTCAAAAATAATGTTTTTATTGCGTTTTGTGTTATTTGGATCCCATGTATAATTAATTCTTCTTTCTAATGCATTTCTTACACTTTCTTCTTAGATTTAGTTGTCGGAAGTGAGTGTGATTTTATTTTGAATCACAAATGAATCAGAAACTGTTTATGAGCTCCGTGAATTTTACAATTTGGCAATGTTCATTATTTGTATTGTTCCTACTGGTCAATCAAACAAGAAGCGGGACTAGGCCCGTGACGTCACGGGCCTTTGAAGAGCTAAAACAAAGTACACTATTTTTCAATACGGAGACAAAATGGAACAGGAAACTGAAGAAAATATGATAAATGAGGTATATATGAGGTAAGTTAGACATTGTATCCTTTTCAATAAAAATTAATAATTTGCAGACAAACATGAACCCGGGGAAATCTACACGTCCAATTTCCTCCGAAATGAATATTTGTCATACAAGTGCTTGGAGACATCTCAAAAAAGCAGTTGAAAATATTACAAAATACACATATATCAAAAATTGCATCCAGTTGATCACGGAAGGCGATTAGAATTTTGTAATTAGCTAATAAGTATACCTGATTTTCCTGTTTTCCTGGAAATTGTAATTTGGACAGGTAACAGAACTTTTACGAATTGTGGGATATTCAACCAAAATAACGAACACATTTGGAGCATAAACAACCCCAGGTAGTTCCGAGAAATTCGACCTTGAGTGATATTTAGTATTATCGTGTGGGCCCTCATTTATTCCACTGAATTCTGAATGGAGAAACCTATCACCAGTTTTTAATGTCGATTTTCGAAGACTATTTGGATCATCTACCTTTGGCTACCTATAACAACATCTGATTTCAACATGATGATGCTCGACCGCACACTACCAGAAGAGTATCTACCTGACTTAAAGGTTGAGTGATAAATGGATATGGAATATAGGACCGGTGAGGTGGCCAGCAAGGTGTCCAGACCTGAGTGTTATGGATGTTTTCTTATGGGGTGCACTGAAAAAATACAGCATTGTTAGAGTGTTCGAAAATTGAAGAGGGGGGAAATCAATCGTGCAGTGAATTATATTCGAAGAAGGGCACAGTTGTGTTATCATGAACAAGGCCAGCATTTTGAGCATTTGCTGTGATTTACTTTTACACACCTCATTTATCAAATTTTGAATGTTGATTTTGTCTCCGTATTTTTTCATTGGCTTCTCAAACGAAACAAACTCGGTGAGATTTTGATTCAATAACTTGAACATAGTTCGATGTGGTTGTCGTCTTTCGGGATACAAGTTTAAGTACATTTCCGATATCCTATTACTGTTTCTATTGTATTTGTAATTGACTGTAACGAATTGAAAGTCAAATTTAGAAACATCAAATTCAAAGCCTATTATGACATGAATTGATTTTTTTCAATATATCCAATATTTCTAAAAAGAATGATAACTTATGAAGAAGGTAAAATCTGAGAAGGTAAAATCTGGTTCTATTCAAAACAGAAAGAATCCAATGTACCGCCCTTGAGAAAAAATAAAGTTGATGATGTTGGCCGGAAGACGAAACGCCGGATAGCAAATATGAAAACACCATTATGTAACAGGGAAAACGTGGCAATATGGAATTGCAATTCATTTTCGAATCATTCGAAAAATGAAGCCAGAAAAAAATAAAAACCATTTTCTGAAATTTCGGTATTTTCCGGATATCTCCGGATATACTCGGAATTTCAGAACTTTCTCAACGGCATATTGTTAGTTAGAAATGCGCAACTTTGCCCCAATTTAACCATCTTCGTATCTCTCATAATTTCCGAGATCCCAATGGGGAGGATCGAATTTGAAACACCCTGAATAAACACCTTGATCACTGTTTATAATTTTCCCGTATGTGTAGACATTTTCGACATAACAACCTATCTAATAAAAAAATACTTCACCTGTATTGATAGAAATGACTGCTCCAGTACAGGCAAACATCCAGTAGCTATCATTGACATCGAGATAACGGGGCATACTCACGGAAACTAACCAAGTGAAACCTGCGATGCTCCCATATTTTCTCACTTTGTTTCTTGCTCTAATATATCTGTTTAAATTCAACTTCTGATCTTTAGGCACATAATTATCCCGAAGAAATTCCTCAGGCAAGACTAAGCCAACAAGCAATGCCATCAAGCCTCCAGTAATGATTATTAATGTTGTAGATACCAACAAAACATTCCTAGTAGTTATCGACATAATTGAGATTTTGACTATTGGATATACTCGTGTTGAGACATGAATATCAATTTCACTACATTGACAGGAAAGTTAAAATGACAGATTGAATAGCAACAGAGAGTGTTGTAAAATTTACTTTGAGTTTCACTAATACATTTTAACCTCGAACTCTGATTGGCTCTGTCTAACATGCCGCATAGTAGAAAATTCAGGTAAACTTTCGTTTTGTGGAAACCCGGCGATTTTGAAAAAAAATTTGACTGTACTTACGTATTTTGATGCGTAGATTACGAATCCGAAAGAAAAAAGCGGCGCTCTCCCTTATTTACAAAGTTCAAGTCAAAGTTCAAAAAAGGGCGACTTTTCAGCCTTCTTTTTCATAAAATAAACTATTTAAAAACACAAGCATTTATTCACTAGGTCACCCCCTTCCTTGTTGAGGAATGGAATGTGTTTTTAGTGAATAATTATTGAAGTGCTGATGATTTTTTTGAAATTGACCCCTATGGTTTTATAAGTGTATTTCAAAAATAAAAGCTATTGTTTACCTCAAGGTTGAGTTTTTCGGGGCAGTAGTCACTTATTTCGTTTTAATTACTTCGTGTCAGTTTATGGACTCACATCGAAAGCACAAATTCATGACGTTTTGACATTTGTCCATTCTTTCGTCGACCCAACCATACCATTGTTGAAATAAGAAATGTTTTTTTCTTCTTCAACTGTTGTTGACGCATGAGTAGGCAGATAAAGACCCTCGCGGAGACCAGCGACGAGACCTGGGGTGTAGGCAGATTTAGGCCTCGGCGTCAAGTCAAAAAAACATTAAAGCTTGTCGCCCACTTGTTCGGCACAGCCCGTCCCGTGAGAATACGTATAGAATTGGAACAATGAAAATTAATGAACTGCCCACTAGCCCGGCACGGCACAGGGAAGAGCATCCACCGCCGGAAAGGATTCCAGCTCTTCGATCCTGTCCGGCAAATAACGGTACGTGCTGTGACGGACTGGCCAAGTGAGCGCGTCGCCGGCCAGCGCTCGCCAGCCTCAACTTATCCAAATGTGCCTGGGAAGTTTCTGTCTCTCTGTTTGGCTATCCGGAAGTTCTGAAAATTTTCCTGGAGTAATTCAGAAATACTGGAAAAATTTCTCCTTGTCTTTTTTCAGGTCGTTGAAAAGATGATGAAACTCTCCCAGATTTGCACCTTCAGTATGCTGGTTGAAGCAGGGCAAGTGGGCGATGCTACTACCCGTCGCCATCAGGCGACAGATGGCGCCGTGCTATGCTGTAGGTGACAAGCTTAAAAGCGTCCATTTTCATAGGTAACGTCTAACACTGTGCTGTCAAATGATGGAATAGCAAAACAGCAACTTCCCATGCACTTTTGGACGAGTTGATACTGGCAAGCTCTGGCCGGTGACGTGCTCACTTGGCCAGTCCATCACAGCACGTTCCGTTATTTGCCGGTCAGAATCGGAAAGCTGGAATCCTTTCCGGCAGCAAACGCTTTTGGCTGTGCCGTGCCGGGCGAATGGGCGGTTGTACATTAATTTTCATTGTTCCGATCTTATACGTATTTTGACGAGACGGGCGGTGCTGTGCTGTGCCGGACAAGTGGGTGACAGGTTCAATAAGTCGAAATGCTGTGCTGTGCTGTGTGGGCGACAAGCTTGAAGCCAGTCGCCTACTCGTTCGGCTCAAGCTTAAAGCTTGGCGCCTACTTGTCCGGCACAAGCTTGAAGCTTGTCGCATACTTGTCCGGCACAAGCTTAAAGCTTGTCGCCTATTTGTCCGGCACAGCACAGCACGGCGCTGTCCGTCGCCTGATGGCGACGGGTAGTAGCATCTCCCACTCGTCCAGTTTCAACCAGCAAACTGAATGTTCTGTTTGTTCGATTTCAAGAGAATTTCAGTTGAAATTGAACGGTAACAGAAACTTGTCTATCACTAGCAGTTTTCACGAAGAAGTCGTCATTATAGTGGAGGCGTTATGGAATGTAGAAGAAAATATTCACAAAAAAGAATGTTGTGGGACCATCCCATTGATCAAAAGAGGGCAAATCTGGGAGAGTTTCATCATCTATTCAACGATCCGGAAGAAGACGGGGAGAACTTTTACCAGTATTTTCGAATGACTCCAGGCAAATTTTCAGAACTTCTGGATATTCTAGTGCCTGCCTTAATAAGCAACTCAATTTTTCCTCGTCCATTTTCACAGGTATCGTCTGACACTGTGCTGTCAACTAATAGAATAACAAAACAGAGAGACAGAAACTTCCCAGGCACGTTTGGACAGGTTGACGCTGGCGAGCTCTGGCCGGCGACGCGCTCACTTGGCCAGTCCGTCACTGCACCTACCGTTATTTGCCGGACAGGATCGGAGAGCAGGAATCCTTTCCGGCGGCGGACGCTCTTGGCTGTGCCGTGCCGAACTAGTTGGCATTTTCATTGTTCCGATCTTATACGAGAGATCTTGACGAGACGGGCGGTGCAGTGCTGTGCCGGACAAGTGGGCGACAGGCTTAATAAGTCGAAGCGAAAATATCGAACTACCAAAAACACAAGACGCTGTGCAACCCAGACAACAGTGCAAAAATTGCCAAAGGCATTTATTCTGATTGATGAGATTATTTTGTATGCTTCATTCTCATAAGTAAGTGAGAATAGAAACTTTCCATTATTATTCAGCGAATTATTTAACGGAGGAAGCGACGGTTATCCTCGTCGCGTTCTCAAGTGCCATCCGTTAATGCGGATAATGAGAAATTATTAATTTCATCAGGATAATTTTAATGTTGGAGTATAATGTGGGTATTTTCGGAACTATGAGTCAGGTTTTTTAAAATATTTCCAAATATGTTCACCATTTTTTAACTGAAATTGAAGATAGCTCCCCTTTTCTCCCAATTTATTGCGTGATTCACTTCATTACGTAAAATTTGATATTGTTGCTAATACCCAATGGATTAATTTATATTTATAAGTGCCTTATTAGGCATCATAATTCTCAATGTTAACACTGTTAACACTTCCAAATAGTACTCGGCGTTTTCCTCTGCAAAATAATTTTTCATGGAGGAGATTTCATCTTCATTTGACGAAAATCCCTATCCCCTGAGCGCAATTGGCAGATGACGCAACAAAAAAAATCGCTTGGGGCTAGATCTGGTGAGTTAGGTTGATGGTCAAACAGCTCAAACCGTAAATCGTGGATTTTTGCCATGGCAATCGCTGAGGTGTGAGACGGTGCGTTATTTTGGTGAAACAGATTTTTTTTCGTAAATGTGGCCATTTTTTCCCAAGTTTTGCCTTCAGCTTGTCAAGTAATATTTAATGCGTAGTATACTCCTGTAATGTTTTTTTCCTTTTTGAAAATAATCAATTGGAATAACTCCATAATTCCTCTAAAAAGCAGTGGCCATCGCTTTCCCAGCCATAAAATGAGTTTTTCCTAATTTTGGAGCCGGTTCCCCCTTTGCCGTCCACTGTTTGGACTGTAGTTTTGTTTCGAACGTATAAAGAAGTATACAAGTTACATCTACAGTTATTATTCAGTGCCAAAATTTGAATTGATGGCACATGAACTGCGCCAACAGAGCGTTGAAAAAGTTCATTGGAGCCGGTTCCCCCTTTGCCGTCCACTGTAGTTTTGTTTCGAACGTATAAAGAAGTATACAAGTTTCATCTGCAGTTATTATTCAGTGCCAAAATTTGAATTGATGGCACATGAACTGCGCCAACAGATCGTTAAAAAAGTTCATTTGAACACGTTTTTGGTCTCACGTGAGCAAACACGGCACCCAACGGGCGGACAGCATTCTTGTGCCTGAATGTTGATCCAATATGCGACAAACACGTTATTTTGATATGCTTGTAACCTCTGCTATCTCCCCCACTTCAATTCGGCAGTCATCTAGCACCATTTGGTGAACTTTGGCGATGTCGCAGTTTTGGGACATTCCGAATGTTCATCGTTTCCCTGTCTCTTACGGCCATGTTTGAATTCAGCTAACCAAAATTTCACTATGGTACAAGATAGTCCCCATACACAAATCCAAGTCATGTTTAATTTGCGTAGGCGACTTCTCCAAAGCTTTTGATTGTGTAAATCATGAACTTCTTTTGCAAAAGTTGGGCTACTATGGCTTAAGAGGAGTGTGTATTGACTGGTGAGATAATACGGAAAACTATCACACACTGAGGATATTTTAAGGGGCGATCCACAAGGTTCAGTACTGGGCCCGAATCTTTTTCTAATATATGTAAATGACCTTATTACTCTCTCAATTCAAGGAATTTTTACGATCTTTGCTGATGACACCACGCTCTTTTGGCATGGAAAACAAATTCTAATATGAAAGAAATGATCTCAAGTGATTTAGAATTTGTGAAAAAATGATATGACGCAAAGTATTTGTGCTTTAATATTATAAAAACATATCTACTCACCTTCAGCTGTGATATCAACAAATTATACTTGAATGGATAAATTCTTGAGAATGAAAACCAATCTAAATTCCTGGGAATCTTCATGGATAAAAATTAAAATTTGATCAACATATTTCAGCTTTGAATGAAGAATTGGCATCAGGATGTTATGCACTACGAATAGTTTCAAATGGAATGAGTTCATCTACAACAACAAAAATGGTATGTCATTCCCTGATTGAATCCCACCTTAGATATGGTGTTGCCTTCTGGGGATTTTGTCAACAACTTTTTATTTTGGTGTTTGTTTTGCAATAGCGAGCGGTTAGATATTTATGCAAGGTGGGAGTGTGTGAGTCATGCAGATCATTAAATTTTAGAAACAAAATTCTCATGTTACTTGTATTTTCATACTGGAAACTGTTTGCCTGATTTACAAAAAAAAATAATATATAGGAACATATAAATTACATAACCAGGCAAGTAAAAAAATAAAATAGGTCTTCCTGTTCCAAAAACAAGTCAGAACAAATATTCTTTAATCAATGAAAGTAAAAAGCTGTATAATCACATACCTTACGAAATTAGAAAGGAAAAAAGCTATAAAAAGTTCAGAAATCTTGTTAAGGACGCCCTTGCAACGAAAGCGTACTACAATCTTGATGAATATTACAATGGAAGTTTGTTGTTTATATTTGACACCTATACAAATTATATTTTAGACTGTGATATATCTAATTTTATTGCCATGACAAGTGAACTAATGTTCAAACTGTGTATACTTATTTGTTTTTTACATTTTTTGAAAGGGACCATACACACGATTTCATCTACAAACGTTGTTAAATTTTATTTTTCATTGTTATATTTTATCTATTAGATATGTGTACTTAGTTTGGCACAAATTGTGTTTCTGGGTATTTGTGTTTTTGAATTGTTTCTTTTCTTTTATTCTTTGAAGTAATATACAAACCAGCTTTTTTAACAAGCTTTGTCAATGAGATTGTATTTTCTTGGACAATACAGTATATGTCTATCTATCTATCTATTACCTTTCAAAAAATTATAGTATAGGACAGCTCGATATACTCGATTTTGTCCATTTCCATAAAAAATTCACATCAACGCACTTGAACGACTGTTACATTACAACTGCGTGTTCAAAATGGCTGAAACTTTGGTGAGTAATTGTCAACAGATGAACAACGAAATTCACTAGCTTTTATTTACAAGTGCTGCTATCTTCATGTCGAAACCACCCTAATTATTCTAAATCGAACGAATTATGACTGAATCTTCTGAAATCTGTGAATGTACACAACGATTGTGGAATTCATCCAAGCAATACTTTACTGATTCGCACAGCTTTTTGAAAGTAGGACTCGAATATACTGAAAATTGCTTTTTTCTACCACCAAACATTCGACTAGTGATTCAATCTCTGAAAATAATTATTATTTATGATCACCTCTGTGCAGAGCTATTCTCATCACTATTATTACTATTCCCCATCAATAATAGCACTTTCAGTAAAAGTGATGACTGCTTGGATTCCTATCTACTTGATAACTGCTAAATCACGACATTAACTTTTATATGCCAATAAGCCCCGAGTATCTCTCAATAGCGGCAGAACACTTAAGAGAGCTCATGTTGAACCACAGTCCCCATTTCTCCGCGGGAGAGAAAGTGGCGTTTATGTTGGCACAGCTTGACACAAAACAATGTTAGTATCATCAAGGATGAATCAAAGTAATTATCAATAAGGGGGATCAGCTTTGCTTGGTGTGGGACGTCCTAGCGTGAGGAGAATGGGGATGGTCAGAGCTGAATTTAATGGGGAAGGGACAGTTTGCCTTATCATCACAAACATTACGCTCATGGTGTGTAACTGAGTTCGTTAGGCACAAATATCACTGGAAATGATATCTAGAATTTCACATTGATACTACATTAAAGTTTAACGACCATGTCACGAAATTGAGCAAAAAATTTGTCATCTGGATGCTACTCCAGTAGGATAATATCTATTACTGAAGCTTTTTCCCCGAACACCAAATCGTTATTTTTAACACCTCGACACGTGTTTCGATCACCAAGTGATCATCTTCAAAGAGAAAGATTAAAACTAGAAACTAACGCGAAGCTTACCCTATTTATGCTATATAGATATCCCATACAGGTAAACCATCCAGGTATACCACCCATACAGGTGTACCAACCTAAATTAATTTTACAATTTTTTCTTATCTATTATTTTACAACATATGTTTAACTATTATAGCCGTATATAAAACATTTTTCAGCTATATAAAAATTAATTTCAAATTCATTTTTGCAATGTGTCCTTATGTAGTAATCGGTAAACCCAACAATATTATTTTAACAAGCTATATAGTATGCTCTTTGGTATAGGTCCATCATCGTTATTCATAATATTATTGTGTTTACTTATTTCTACACTCTCATAGGCATCTAGTTGCCTGTTGTTGTTAACTTGTCCAACTAATCTTAATGAACTGAAGTCTATGGAATGGTTTTGTTGCAAAATATGATGGGTGACTGCTGATTTTTCAGGTCTTCCATATTTTAAGTGTGATATGTGTTCCTTATATATCTTACTTCAATAAATCTTTTTGTCTGTCCATAATATTTCGCATCGCATTCCTTACATTCAATTTCGTAAATTCCAGACTCTTCCGAATTCTCGACTTTGTCTTTTGGACTTTCCAAAAGGCTCTCTAGTGTATGACTTGTTTTAAAAACCACCTTCATACTTAGTTCCTTGAAAATCTTTCCAAAGTTCCTCGTATATTGGTGGTATGGAACTGAGATGTATTTATCTTGGTTGTTGTGCTTTCTGAAAGTCGAGATTTCATTTATTCTTAACCTGAACTTCTTCTTCCTTATTATGTCATCTACAATACCCCTCGAGAAACCGTTAGTGGTTGCTATTTCCTGTATTGTACGTCTTTCTTTTGTGAACCTATCATGTGTTAGAGGGAAAGTCAAAAGACGATGCACTAAAAAATTCAACCCAGCTCGTTAGTGCTGTCCACAATGATGTGAAATATCAGGAATATACCTGTACGTTCTTGTTTCTTTTCTAAATATATCGTATTCTAACCCGCCATTTTGGCTCCTCATTACCAAAACGTCAAGAAATGGTAGTTGTCCCTTATTTTCTAACTCATACGTGAATTCTATTGATGGGCACAAAGTCGTCAGTATTCGATTTTTTGGTATCGAATATCGCGAAAATATCATCCACATACCTTAGCCAAATCCTAGGAAAATACTTCGACTTTTCTTTGGTTTCTATTTCGAAGCTGCTCATGAACAGGTCTGCCAGGTAGGGGGACAAGGGGTTTCCCATGGCCGTTCCTTCCTGTTGTTCCCCTTTCGTAGTAGTCCGATTTATCCAGAATTACAACTTTTTTACCTTTGTCGGCTTTCAAATAAAACACGTCCTTGTCTCTCAATCGTTTGATAAGTTTCTTTTGGTTTTTATTGTTGTTTATTGAATGATTCCGTTTATCTGTTATCTTGTTCTTGGAGAAAAACTCCAGTAATATTAATTACTACACCAAAGGTTCCAAACAGTGCATCATAAGGATAATATTTCATGAATTGGGTTTTACAGCTGCTGAAACAGTTTTTTTCAATGAGCAGAACACAATTACTACAGGAAAATCCTCAAGGCACTCTTAGAGGAGTTTCTGTGCAAAAGTAGCGATTCACATTGGATTTGAATCGCTGGAAAATACATCCATAGAAAAAACGTTCTCAAGATGTTTATTCCACATAAACACAGTTTTTCAAATGAAAAATTTTCCAAACAGTGGTGTTCTAGGTGTAGTCAGTTGAGCCTCAAAACGATGAGGAGCCACAGTCCATCGTGTATTTCTGATATGTACTGATTTTGGTAAAATCAAATATGCCAAGTCTCTTCAACACTTCCCGTGACTAATATCCAACCTGGCTCTGTATCTGGTATCTGTAGAATAGAGAAGGTGAGTGTAGACTCACAGAACTTAGGCCACATGTGACCCATTGTACATCCTTCCGAAGAGTTATCCTCTTAGGTCATCGTCCATCCTGTCCTTTCCAGAAAGGTGAACCGGTCACTGGGAGACATCTCCTTTATATTAGCAGGTGTAGGCCAAGACCCGCCAAACACACACTCTCTTTGGCAACCTTGAGGTGTCTCACGGTGGCCTCTGCGAAAGTTTTGGAAGGTGCAGCGATATTTCTGTCGTTGCGTGGCTTCTTCAACCTTCTTGGGGTTCTCCCCGTAGAGGTGCACAAGTGATGGATCTTTCCTGCAGGGGCAGCCGGTTCCTTGCCTTTATTCAAAGCGGAACTCTTGGCGCCCGCCGCAGTTGGAGGTGATTTGCTATGTCCAGCCTCATTCCAAACGGTATATTGGGGTGGACATTTCTGTTCATCCATAGCCACCGCTTCAGATTGAGGTGAGCACTTCTGTCCAGCCTCGGGATTGTTTTTTGGTTTTGTTGTTTCTGTTTTTGTGTTGTTCCATTCATGTGTGTTCCCACGAGTAGCAAGGGAACAGTTGGTCACCTCAGGCAGAACCTCGTTTCAACAGTGGTAGGCTAATTACAATGAGGTTCGCATATCACCCTGCAGCCATTCAGCTGTCGGCACGATTCCTCACACCTTAGCTTGGGTAGGCTGGTGCACGATGGCATGCTTTGCAAAGGCTTTTGAGGGATTTTAGTTCCCCTCATCCTACTTATTTTTGCCGATCACCAGGAGCCCAATGATCCCGTCCGTGAGGCAACATTGGGTTCCCGGACAGGACCCCCAGTCCTCTGGCCGTTCCCCTGTCCGCTACCTGGGGAAGCACCCGATAGATAGATCAACCCACGGGGGCGGATGGCTCTTTTCTGAATGGAATTCAGCAACTTCAGGGTATGCTTGGGGGCAGAGCTCCATACATGAGAACATTACTCTAAAGAAGGCCTGATCCGAGCTTTATAAAGCATCAAAAGTTGCTGAGGTGTTTACATTTTTCTGGTTTGGAACAGTGTTCCAAGCTTTTGAGAAGAAGCCTTTCAAATTCCAGTGACATGATTGTGCCAAGACATATTGTTTCCATTTTAACCCCCAGAAAACTTATCGAAGCAGAAAGCGGAATTGTTTGTCTTGACATTATTACATCCGGTTCGTAGACATTTATATTTTTGAAGAAAGCCGATACCTGGATTTATGTGGCATTGAATTGAACCTGGTTACTGTCACTCCAAGTCGGAATCACTTTTAGATCTTCATCAAGATATGCAACCTCCTGCTGCCGGTGGAGATGTACATCCGCAGCCAATGTCCTGGAATCCAAATGAAATGACAACTGACAACAGTGCTGTCGTCAGCAAAGCAATATAATGGATTCTTGTTTTTTTCCAATAACTGAATGAATGCTCTGTTTTGTTTGCAATACTGCAAATTTATGAAAAGTTGGTTGTATTTTGGAACTGCAAATAAATTATTATTATTATTATAATACTGAAGAGTTTTGTCATAGCAGCTCACATTATGGCCGAAAGTATTCAATTTCTTCCTTATGATTTCAGTTGTAGGAATCTCAGTCGTAAATTGTTTTTTTTTTTTCAATGATTTGCTCAGGTGAACATCTTAAGGTTTTGGTAATGCATCACATTGCGTCTTGCGTTCATTAGGTTTGTTCTTGACTATTTCACGTATAGTTGAAAAAGGTCAAATTGGTCAAATCTGATGTTGCTTGTAATAGTTTATTTCCCTCAAAACCAAACTTGAGACGTAGACTCTTATATACATTGAAAACTCTCTGTGTTTCAATATTCAAATGCATCCGAATCTTATTTACTGGTATCTCTTTTTCGCATTGTTCACCATCGCTATTGAAATCACTACACTGGAAAATGTCGTTATCACACTCGTTATAACTATTAGTATTTGTCCAAGGACGCCACATTTCAAACACAACAGAAATTTTAAGTGATTATAACTGCACCAATATCGAGTTTCAACACTCAAATTGCAATCAGTTCCTGAACTGAGCACGATGGCGATAACCTTCTTTGATATCTATTCATCATCGTAACATGACTTCAAATTTAATTTTATGACTCTTCAGCCAATCATAAACCTCGGTTAGTAAAAATTATCCAACACAAACCGCCAAGTCTACAGTCCACGTGGACTAGTTTGCTGCCAGTTCATTTCTATGTATTGGTTTATTTGGCCTTTGAGAGTGCCGTCACCTTTAAATATACACAATATCGTTTACTTCGAGTATACACTCTAACACACTTAATATACACCCTAAATATCTTTCTCTGACCTATCGAAAAACAACAGTTCTCAAATAGTGCATCTGATAGAAAAATTACTTATGAGCGGTAGGAACCATTTGAATTATCAAATATTTATACAAAATGCTAATCATTTCCAACAATACCATTCATCCATGGGAACAAATCGAACGTAACCCATCCTTATTATTTTAGGCTTAGCATATTCATATCTATAAAGATATTACGTATCCAGTTGACAAACCGGCTAGAGAGATTCCTTACTCAATTGAAGGCGCAATAAATATTTAATGAACCCTTCGACAATGGAAGGTGATCGATATGAATGGCGTGAATTATGATTTTATAATTAGACAACACTCTTCGAATACAACCCCTTGAGCGCTCGGGGTGCGGGGTATCCAAGGCATTTCCATGGCAATTGATTCCCGAGAGAATGCAATCAATATCGCAACGTCATTAGAACCAGTTTTTCGTATTAGACAGACATCTGGAGTTCCCTGCTTCTTCGTCTGTAATGAATATTCTATGATTGTGATTATGTGACAGTAAAAATTCATCAGATCACGAATGATGTTATGGGTCTCTGCTTTGAAACTTTACTTTGTTGAATAATCGCGAAATTAGTTTTATCGATGTCGAATTTCAAAAAATACATTTCAGAGAAAAACTAGTGAAATTACGGTTTGAGAATATGAAATACATTCACCCTTATGATGATGACAATGTCACAGCTTGGATCGGTATCTACTTGTTGCTGTCACCGTGAAACTCAACAAATACTCATGAATACTGAAGGTGAAAGCATGAGACTCTTTGCTAATATAGGAATTTTGAAGGAGAGGGTTCAAGGTTACACCTTCTATACATTCAAGGTCACATGATGTGGTTCTAGCTCAAGGTCTTGTGTCAAGGACAATGTCGATTGCCAAGGTAAAACTCTGTGCTCAAGGTTATATGACGTGACCATAGCTCAGGGTCATTTGGAGTCCTCAAAGTTTTAGGACGTGCATATAGCTTGAGGTCTTGTGATGTCATCCATTGCAAGTGTGGAGGAGGTTCAAAACCGTCATTATCACTACAGACTGTAAGATGAAACGAAAATAATGATTAGGAGTGTTCGATTACTAACATTACTCTGTTGAAGAAGTAAGGCGATATTTCATTTGTCTCAACAAATTCATCAGTTTCTATTCTATCTCCTTCCGATTATTGGTATCGTCAATCGTCTTCGGGTGATGACTAGACTGTTTCTCCGGGAGATGACTATTTATGGGTCATTCGAGGGCTTTCACCTATCTCCTCTTTTCTCTCCACTTCACCGGTTCAGTGGGAGATGACCGTCAACTTCTGCCGAAAAAAATTCTAGAGCCATCAGCAGTTTCAACGATCTTAGAACTTTTTTGGAATCAATATTGATCTATTCAGCAATATTATCGTCATCACATACTTTGTTTTCATTTTATGGCTTTTTCAGATACTACAGAAAGATTCTGTGTAGAATACATTTGATCGCTTTTCTCGAGGACGTCGTATTTGTCACTAGTTTCGTTTCTCTTATGTCTTGACATCAACTTCAAGATTGCCTTGATTGCCTTAGATATTTTTTTGATACCCGAGTCTGTTCAGACCTGCAATGGTGAACTTACTAAACCTTTCAGTGCCCGTTGGTTAACTGAAAATAATTTCTTGTATATTTCTAGTAACTTCTTTAGACAAGATTGAAAATATACCTTGTTAGAGTGTACTATTTCAGATTATGACATTATTGAATCTCTTAAATTGCTCGGGCAATGAATTAAAGAGTTTTACAGCACCGAAAATAAATGAAACTGTGCAGTCCGATGTTGTGGCATAGTTAATTTGTTTTTATGTCTCATGTTTCTTGAGTGAATAAATTCACGCAGAATTAGTTTTGTATCAAAACCGGAGAATGGAAAAGGGTAATCAATTTGTTACGGGCTTTTTCATGGCTCAGATGGAGTCTTTATATACTGTGTAAGAGTTTTATCAGTTGTTACTCTGAAGGGTGAACCCGTATCAAAATTTTATAGTGCTCTACCGAAAGCCAGTATTTGAGGTAGGGTAGAGCACTGTTAGCTCAGTGGAGACGGATGGTTCGTATTTCCTAAGTAGTTCAATTAATGCCACCTTTTCTTTGGAGAGAGAGAGAGAGAGAGAGAGAGGACGTCTATATTAGGTGACGTTACAAAACTCACTTTCCAATGTACTGATACCTAGCCCTGTACGTACTAGGAGTTGAAACAAGTCTAATTTATTTATATAGTTAAACAAGTTAGTTTGAAAATAATTTGGCTAGTGACGAAATTGGGTGTCAGAAGAAAAAGGCAATAATCAAAGAAATAATGGTGGTACTCATCCGATTCGTTAGCTTCCCTCCCTTTTTGGCTGCAACCTGGGAAGTTGAAACTGCACCCCCCTAACTTTCAGTAAGTAGTGGAACTGTCAGGCTTTCAAATTTCAGAAATTCCTTTATTACGTTATCCAACGGCATAAAACAAAAAAGGCCTAGAGGATAGAAGGAACACTATAACTCTAGAATACTTTATCAACTATTTTATCCATACCTTTGATGAAGGGTGGCCTTAGAGTCTGATTTTAGCTTTGTATCCCCTTTGAAAGAGGTAATAACAACAAAGATCACAACACTAGTTGTAAAAAAATGGAACACGGGAATTCAATCCCCAATCGTGGGTAATAGTAATGAAAAATAATCCAGAACTCGTATTTTCACATTCACTAAATAAACACACTGTGCTCCTGCCTGAAATCTTTTACTACTGATTCACATTTTAAAATGTTGGAAAGAGTCTAGGCTCCCGTTCACGAATCAAAATATTTAATATCATTGGTGAACTTCTTTGTCCCACTCATGAGAATATTTCAACTAATTTGGCAGCTAATTATCAATGATTGATGCGGAGCGATATCTAAAGTTGACGAGACATCGAGAAACGTACCTAGTTGCGAACTTTGCAGAACAATGACCTTGATATAATTTATCGAATATGCGAAACAGACAGACAACCACTCTAAGAGAAATTATACTGTAACAAATTTATGAACAAAACAATCCAAATGATGAATCATTTCACATTGAGCCAGCGGGAGTATTTAAAGGCTTCAGAAATTGAATCATACTTACGAAGTCCATAAATTAGGCGACAACAAGAATTTTACACTTCTTGTATTATTTTTCTGAATCATATACGTATGGCCCAAATATGAAGTCACAGTAGTTGAAATGGCTTAGCACCAAACTAACACAGATTATTCTTTTTAGAGGTTGGCTCAAAATAAAACGATTACAGTAAAAAGTTTCAATGACATATAAGATTTTTTCATTTGATTTTTAACATGACTAGTGAATCTAAGATCAGTGTCGAGCATCACCCCTAAGTTTTTAGCTGTATTGACAGGAGTCAAGGTAGTATGACCTAGTTCTAAATGGAAATTGTTTTCTGCAAATTTACGATTCTTCTGCGATCCGATAGCCCGTTGATCAAATCAAGATCAGTGTTGAAGAGATTTTGTGCCTCAGCACACTCATCTATTTTAAAGTGCATGTATAATTGTATGTCATCAGCATACGCCTGTATTTCACATTTCTTGATGGACGAGATAATGTCAGTAGTATAAATGATGAACAATAAAGGTCCCAAAAGAAAACCCTGTGGTACTCCTGATAGAATATCAAGAGGTAAGGAGTGATGACCATCAACAACAACTTTTTGAGATCGACCAAGTGAATAAGACCAGATAAGAAATAAGGCAGCACTATCAAAACCATAATATTTAAGTTTCATGCAAATCAGCTCATGATTGATGATATCGATTGCTTTTAAAAAATCTAGTAGAACCAGAGTGCTAATCATTCCCTTATCAAATCCCTCAACAATATCTTGCTTAACAGTAGCAAAAGCTGTAGCCGTACTAAAACCCTGCCTAAAACCACATTGCGATGGTATAACAGATCATTGGTATAGAAATATTCATTAATTTGTGAATAAATAACTTTTTCAAAAATTTTACTCATGTTTGGGAGTATACTGACAATTCTGAGATCAGGATAACTAGCTGGATCATTATTGTTGGGAATGGGTTTCCCAACGGCAATTTTCCACAGGTTTGGAAAATATGAACGTTCAAAACAACAATTGATGATATGTGTAATATATTTATCTATGAACGGGCTACAAAGTTTTAACATTCTGATTGAAATATTATCAACCCCTGAAGCTTGACTTTTAATATCATCCAAGATTTCATGAATAACTTCTTCAGTAGCGAATCGAAATGAGAAGGTATCTTGCCTGATTAAATAATTATTTCTATAAAATTCAATATTTTCATCACAATTATGAGAAAAATTTTGTACAAATTGGGCAAAATAGTTGTTTATTTCATCGGGATTCGAGAGGTGACTGGGTAATGAATATTGTTATTTTGAACGAACATTGAGGTTAGAGAGAGCATTCCAGGTGTTGCGTGGTATTTTTTCAGAAAAGAAGGACTTGAGATATGTCATTTTTTCAGTTCTAACTATTGACAAGGTATAATTTCTCAATTCTTTATACCTCATACGATCATTAACAGATTTTGTTTTTTTTTATTTTTGAAAGGCTTTATCACGTTCTTTCATAAGAAGTCATAGATTTTGAGTGAGCCAAGGAGCGGGAGGTTTGTTGACTTTAACAACAGATTCATCAATTCTCTTCAAAAGGTTGTGACAAATTATTATTTTTATTTATGTTTCTTATTTCGTGGTACCATCCCTGTAAATTGTCTTTCTATTTTCGTTCGCGTGTATAATGGAGTGTTGTTTGTTGGTTGAATAGCTCTGTGCTAGACTTTGCCAATGAGCACCAGAATCTCTTGTACCTTATTTTTATTTTCAAATGTATCTTTGTATTGTTTTTCTGTATGATCAATAAAGCCAATTTATTATTATTATTAGATCACAGAGATAGAATCCTGGAGAATACCTAACTTAAAAGATAAAGTCATCATAAGGTCATTTCTACAACAATATTGTCTTTGAAAACTTTAATGAATGTCTTAACTCAGTTCACATACTTGAACTAGGTACTCAGATAGAATTAGGTTAATTTTTTGAAAAACCTATCAACACTTTTCGCGGTGTTGAGAGAAACTTCAACCTTTGTCCCAAATTACCCCCAAACTTATGAAACTAAAAAATGCTAATACTATGGACATTCATATCAACGATTTTCTCGGTTTTCCAAAAAATGTAGCACTGTGTTTTTGAGAGTGTAATATTTACCTTCAAGTTATAAAAAACTTGGAGTCACATGTTGCCAATTGGTTATTATCAATCACTCGCTGGAGTGAATACAAAATAAAAGACTTCGAGGAATATCTATTCCATGACATTTTTGAATATTTCCTTTCAATTATAGTGGACACTGAGAAATGTATGTCACATTTTGAAGAAAATCATCAACTTCTAACAAAAATTTCCCATTTAGATCAACGAACATTTTTTTCATCCTACTTTCCTAAGTTATTCAAAATTCCAAAATCCCAAAATAACTCAAACAAATAGTAGGTATTTCGATATTTCTCGGTGACAGGAAAATGTTTTGTATCACCTCATCGAATGATTAACTATGTGGAAAGTGCTCGCTTTGTAATTTAGATTTAATCAAAGTTGTCTGTGAACAAACCCCTAACGAAAACGATTTGGCCTGTTATCTACTTTATTTAACAGGAAAATGACTGGGGTTTAGGCAGTAAAGAAAACACGTGTGATTTTATCAGTATCTACATCTATCTGACTATTGCATAAATTTGTCTGAACTTGGGAACTGACGAGTGTTTAGAAAAGTTTACGTCATTTCTCACTTCAGACCTTTGTCAATACCCAAACTCAGTGTCTTAATTGGTTCCTATTCAGATGATACCTTTAATAGATCATATGTTGACAAAAGTTGACAACAATACTCATATATAAATGGTTAAAATCATAATAAACGGAATAAAATAAACTAGGGGTTCCCCTAGAAAAAAATCAGTTTCAAGATAGCAAAATCAGGAAAATTGAAAGAAAAAAATTATCAACCGAACAGTTCGGACTATTTTGTTGATGTTTCTCCAAGTATATTGGAGAACTTTCCTGTTGAGCAACAAATTTAGAATACTCTTTATTCGAGGAAAAAGCGGTTTCAAGTTGGCAAGAACGAGGAAAATGAAAAAAAAAAACTTGAAAATCGGTTGATCGGTTTCAACTATTTTGTTGCTGATACCCGAGGTGTATTTGAGTATACTCCTCGTAAGCAAAAAATTCAAAAAACACTGTATTCCAGAAAAAAACAGTTTCAAGGTAGCAAGAACAGGGAGAATTTTAAAAAATATTAAAAATCAGTCGATCAACATCAAATATTTTGTTGCTGATTTTTGAGATGTATTTGAGTCCCCTCCTGATGAGCAACAAATTTGAAACACTTTTCCTTCCCAGGAAAACCAGATTCAAGATAGCAAGAATGAGGAAAATTGACCGAAATTGACCGATCGGTTTCAACTATTTTGTTGCTGATACTCAAGGGATATTTGAGTATACTTCTGGTGAGCAACACGTTTGAAATACTTCCAATTCTTAGGATAGCAAGATAGCAAGAACGTGGAAAATACAAAAAATATTTTGAAAATCAGCCGATCGGTTTCAACTATTTTGTTGCTGATACTCGAAGTGTATTTAAGTTTACTCTTGGTGAGCAACACATTTAGAACATCTTTGATTCCAGGAAAAACCAGTTTCAAGATAGCAAGATCAGGAAAAATTTAAAAAAACATATTTAAAAATGTTTCGCCCTATCCAAGGTTTAGCAACTGAATAATAAATAAATCTTCTGTGAATATCAAAGGAAAAGTATATAATTTATTGAGTTACTTTCCTACCTTTATATCACGATAGTATTATTTGCGATTCCTAGGGATCAGCACGAGCAACAAAATCGTTGTTTTGGCAACTAATTAGCAACTATTTAGCTACAAATTGATGTATTTTTTTGCAATTTTGCTGGATTCCCCTTGCTAGCCTGATAGGGCTGGCTATTTCGATAACTGAAGTGTTCACTGTTCACATAATATGAGGAGTTTCATTAAGCGCTTCCTATCTTTGAATTTAAATGAAACACAGTATGTGTGAGATATAATTGAAATGTATAGTCGTTTGGAAGGCATATTGATGCCTTTAATGAAATCAATTAAAACACTTTTGTCTAATTTTCACTAATTAATTTTATTTATACGACCGGTTTCGGCTTTGACTTAGTTTTATACTTGATAATGGGGTTAAATAAATTGTAATGTAGCTAGAGCTACAGTTTCTGGGTGAAAATCTATCTCCGACGAGAAACAGATAGAAATAGTTGTGTTTGTAGAAAATAACCCCTTGCAGTATAGGACAACAGTTGCTCATGATAACGATGTGTCAACAACTACCGTCAAAAACTACCTCAGAAACATAAGTTCCACCCCTATGAACTGAAAATAAAACATGAATTGAATGAAGATGGCCCTAACAGATAGTATTCATTTTAGTGACGGATTCCTTTTTTGTCAAACGGAAATGTTAACAGCTGAAATGTACGATATTGGCCAGACACAAACTAACATATTTTTCGAAAAGGTCACACTCAAACTCCCGAGAAAATAAATGAGTGTGCAGGAATATTGATAAATCATATTGTTGTTCTCTTATATCTAGAGGAAAATATGACCTACGAATTTACGAAATTATGGCCAACATTCGAAATCAAAAATCTAGTTGTTTCCCAATAATATGGTACGTCCTTTCATTTCCAGACCTGTTAAGGATTGCTTGCTTTAGTTGTGGTAGGTTATATGGATTGGGAGGCGCTTTCCTTGGCTTTCCGTGGAATGGCCTGAGTGTTAACCGGATTTAACACCTCACGACTTTTTCCTTAGGAGCTATATCAAATCAAAAGTTTATGTTACGGAACCTGGGACAATACATTACCCGAGAGACAGTCCAAAATGTTAGGAATGAGTTCGGAGGTTTGAGGAGAAAATTTTGAACATTTGTTCAAATGATATTTTCATGTATGAGATGAATAACAATGGAATTAAAATAAAATTATACCGTCCCATGTCCTTGAAGTTAACACTCATTTAATGCAGAAGATGTTACGAATGTATATCGTTTACCATAAAACATTCATTTCAAAAATCTGACATTGTGTAACGATGTTACGAAATTCCCAGTCCCAAAATCACTGATACCTCCAACCGGTTATAGAAGTTCAAAAAAGTTAGGGTCAGTGTCTAGGGAATTCAAATAAACTTGTCATCATCATTCGAAAATAAAGTTCATATCGCCCTCTAGGCGCTACCAAAAGTACCACGTCTGCACTGTAAACCATTATACTTTTTCTATCAACTGTTGACAAAAATTAAGATGAGCAGACGTGAATTTATTGATTTTGTGCCAAATGAGCTGTGATTCCCCCAGAGGTGAATCTTTTTCTAGAGTAAACATTGAATGATAATAAAATTCTCAGTATCTTCCTATCTTGTGAACCAACACGTGCGAAATAAAAATATGGGTTTCGGTTTCTAAGTGATTAGTTTCCAGGAAGACTCACATTTCGTTCATCCTTACATAATACTTTATCTGTAACGGAGATATTGATATGACAAATAAAACGGTGTGAAATTATGTTTGAAATCAATTTCAAATCGATGGGTACCTCTAAAAATTGATTCCCAGAAATGGCAGAGATATGAACCAATCTCCCGATTCATTAATTTCCTACATCATTCTTGAATCAACTTCAGAAATTTACTATTTCAAGAAAGCACTCGAAAGTGGAGGTTTTTATATAGGGTGTAACTAAGTAAGTGTAAAACATTTGAGGAGGTGATTCCTCATCAAAAATAAAATAGGATCTTTCATATAAAGAAATTTCATTGGAGCACCCCTTGTTAACATGCCATACATAAAATTTGTATAACAATTTTTTTCACAAGCACTGAAAAAGCTACAATATAGAAATTAATCTGACGTTTTGTACTACCGAAAAGACACTTAGCCAGAAATTTATTTGGTTTACCCATGGTTGTAAGAGGTGGAAAACGCAACCCCTAAAATGTATTTCTAATGTAACTTTTTGTCTTATTATTTGTTTACCATTTAAAAATGTATTTCCGATAGCCTGTTTCATTCTAAACAAAAAATGTCTATTGGGTTTTTTGCCCTAAATAAACCAGTTCGCAGCAAAAAATTATTTTACGAACAACTACAGAGATACATCGTCATAAATGCGAAAATACGAAACTAATCTATCTAGTAGGTCGCTATTAGCGATAGTGACAATTAAACTGGTATGAGGCTGTCAGTTTGTGAATTTTCGAAATTCAATTAATACTAATTGTGTGTTGTTGTTCTGTTCTTAATTTATTACTTCAATAATTCACTTGTTATTAAAATTTTACTTGAATACAACAGTGTCATCCTTAAGGGCGGACATTCGATGTTTCGGAATGAGACACTTGTCTATTGCCTCTTCAGTACCAATGTAGGCAACATTACAAAATGAGTCACTCAATAAACTAATACAATTATGTAACGAATAAGTTGAATCTACTATATCATCGATGATATACGGCACTCTTACGGTATTGACGCCGGTGTTGCCCTACGCTCCGGGGGATATTGAATCTGTTGTGGGAAACGAGAAGTGCCGAATTTATTGGAACTATTCGTTCCCCACTCTCAGGCTCATACAAGCTAATAAGCCTGATGTAGTCCTTCTCGACCACCAGAGCAAAACGATATTTGTCGTGGAGTGTTCAGCTCCTGGTGAGACGAATATCATTAGAAAAGAGGAGGAGAAACGGATAAAATATCGAGATTATTTCTTCGAATTCCGCAGACTCTATCCAGATCACTCTGACAAGATGGTTGTTCTTATTATTGGAGTCCTTGGTGGAATGATGCCTTCTCTACTCCCGAATCTTAAAATCATACCGGCTTGCCGCACGAAGACAGAAATCTTAGCCGCACAGATGCAGAAGGCTGTCATTCTTGGCTCACTGCTCTTGCTCAGGGCACATGATTCTCGGACCCAATGATCACTTGGGAAGTTTATTGTATATCCTGAATCCATTATATATCAAAGAGTTTCTAACCAAATATGTTTTTAGAATTGGTAGATTCAGTTCATTCGACCGTCTTGTGTGGTATATGGCTGAAGCTGTAGATTCGTAGGTCTCCCTATTTCTTTGTATAATGACACGGTTTCCAATATAAATATTGAAATAACCGTAAGCATTCTATGTTATCAAAAAAGGGGTTTACATGAATCCCGCCATTTCACTTCACATAAGTACCTGACAGCCATTTTCTGCAAGAAAAACCGACTGCATAAGTTGTTTACTGCAAACACCCCAAAAGGGTGTACCATACCTTAGATGAGAGTCTATTAAGGCATAGTACATTACTTTTGCTGCAGCAAACCCCAGTTCCTTTGAGATGCTCCTCAGTGCGAAACATCTTGATGTGAATTTTTTGTTGATGTATACAATATGCTGAGAGAATTTTAAATTTTCATCTAAATAAATTCCCAAAAATTTCAAAGTGGAGTTATTTTTCAATGTGTTATTGTCTAGGGGGATATCAGGTTCATTACACTCGAATGCTAATATATTTGTTTTGCTGGTATTCAATGATAGAAAATACCAATTCTTCATTTTTTTCATGTTTTGGCACATTTTGTTATGCCATTTGTTTTTGTCCTTGTCATGCCACACTAATGTGATGTCGTCAGTAAATAAGGTAAAGCTTCCTGTAATCGATATGTTGGTCAAATCATCAATGTATAACAGAAACAGTATAGGACCTAACACAGAGCCTTGAGGTACTCCACAATTTATCTCTCCAACGTCCGAGTTAGATGACGTTCTTACAAATTGTTTTCTATCAGAAAGGTATGAACTAATTCAAATATGACACTGCTTCAGTGGCTTTCCCGCTGTTGATTTCATTATACACCAATTGCAATACTGTTGATATAGCTTCACGTGTACTATTAAAATTCTGAAAGCCATACTGATGTGTACTCGATATCCCATTGCTGTTTAAAAAATCCATTATTCTTTTTTTACTAGTTTTTCAAATATTTTTGCTAAGGTTGGGATGAGCGATACAGGCCTAAAGTTTGCTGAGTCTTCATTGTTGCCGCCTTAATGGAGAGGAATGACAACCGAGGTTTTGAGAATTGAAGGAAATGTTTCTTGATCGAAGGAGTTGTTAATCAGTTCAACAAGTATATTGAGCGCAGTCTCAGGAAAACTTTCGAGAATTTCAATAGAAATTTCATCAAAGCAGATGCTTTCTTATTTTTTAAGTAGAAGTGAAAAGGCAAAACTTTCTTTTCCCAAAAATAAGAAACAGTATTGAAAGTTCCCTTTTTGATATCATTTCGAAAGGAGGCGTTGGAGTCAAAAAACGAAGTTCGATCATTCTTGTTTTTGGCCAATATTTTAAAAACAACCCCTGATATTCTCAATCAAAAAATAGATTATTCTAGCTTTCCAAAACAGGAAACTTTTTTCCAATTCAACCGACCCTGAAGGTCTCACCGTTTCCGACATATCAATAATGGGATCAGCTAAAAAAGCGACCTGTATATTTTATTCACAAGAACGCTAGACAACGTAATTTCGTATTTTTTTGTACACAATAATTCAAAAAATATTCTTACAAAAACGCATCTCCCCCAAAAGTTACTTGATCTGCATTCGAAGGACTACGCTATCTAAATTTTCTCTTATTATTTCATACAACTCGAACAGAAATCATTGCCGAAATCAGAATTCCATCATCAAACAACGTAACTGACGATCAAGGATAACGAACGATTAGTCAGACAGGATAAGCGGCACTCCGGAAATAGGCCTGTCAGGAGTCCGGAAGAGGCGAGGAACAGTCTGTCTGTCTGTTCGAAGACACGCGTGCCAAGCGATCGTTTATATAAAAGGAAATCGCCAGATTGAATTGTGATTTATCCTTTGTTGATAATGCAAGCTAGGATCGCGTTACGAAAGGTGTACGTAGAGGCAGATGTGAAAGGAGTTCGGTAATTGAATGAAAATTTTTTTAGGTGATCAGTTTTAGGGCCAATTGCAAAAAGTAACTGTTTCGAGAATAATGCCACGCTTTCGGATATATTTATTAAAAAATCCGTCGAGTCCCTACTTTTTGTTAAAAATTAGAGCCCAAACACAACGCATTTGTGAATGCGCTGTTTTGATTCGACATAGGTATCGTCAGTGGTGCTAAACTAAACTACAAATGCAATCTATCTGGAAAGATCCCGTTCAACTTTGAAGAATCTATGAGAATTCCAATTCTTGAATCTGCTGACTGATAAAAACCGTAGACCCATTACATCAATCAATAACTTCGCAAAAATATTTGATAAATGTTTAAAAAACAGATCACCAAAATTTTTCTCAACAAAAATATTTGCGAGGAATTAAACTCAAAGTCGTCTCCACAATTTAATGTCACCATCGGATGCTAGTGCGGTAAAACCATCAATTAGAACATGTTTCGAACCTATATAGGTTCATCATCAGCTAATATTTGAACTACAATAACAATAGTTGATGCAATGCAGTATAAAGAACTTACTTGGAGAAATAAATGGTTTTATTTTACAATGGAAAAGAAAACTATTGTTACATTAGCTACCGACCGACTATTGGTCGGTCGGTAGTGGGTGCTTTGTTCACTCACTCGAATTGACTGCCGTGTTGGTCGGTGGTTCAAGCCCTAGTCTGAACGATCGATCTTCACTTGCTATCGTCTAACCCGTGTTAGGAATCACACGTTAAAAGGTAAGACCTCGTTAATCCTTAGCTCGCACAAGTTCCTACTTCTGAGGGTTGTCGTTCGTAGGGGTGCGACAGCTGGTTAACGGAAAAACAGATTTTAAACAGAAAACAGATTGTTCTTCCTTTAATTGTAGAAGTTGTAATATTAGCTGGTGATGAACCTATATAGGTTCGAAACATGTTCTAATTGATGGTTTTACCGCACTAACATCCGATGGTGACATTAAATTATGGAAACGCTTTGAGTTTTATTCCTCGCAAATCTACTGCACTCCATTTTGAGATACAATGGACCTCTAGCAGAGTTTAATAATATAATTTCCACCTCCCAGTATGGATTTAGAGGAATTTTGTAGGCGTTGGAATGCATGTATTCAAATATTACTTATCACACAGAATTCAGGCAGTAAACATGAATAATTGCTATAGTTATCCACTACAGTTTGCCATGGGTGTGCCGCAGGGAACTGTCATGGGCTCCATACTATTTTTACTGTTTGTCAGTAGGTAATATTGTCATTCATCCTGATTTTTCTGACCATGCACTGCAAATTATTGAAACTTCAATTAAATCCTGCTCTATCGATGAGCCCTACTACACTCTCAAACGAGCGTTCAATGACCAAAACATTTATTATTTCAAAACCTTACTGTCATGTGAATCTTGGGACTTCGTATATCTCAACAACATTGAGTTTGACACCAAATTTTCCAAATTCTACTCATTATTCCTCAATCTATTTCACAAAGCATTTCCGCCTGTTTTACGTAAAATCAGCAACACCCACCTTCCTAAAGGCAAACCCTGGATCACCAAGGAAATCATCAATGAAGGTATACTTCTTCGTGATGTTTTCAATCTGAACAGAACTCAATGTGGTGAAATAGTTATTGAGCAGTACAAAATTATGTTGAAGAATCATAGAAAAAAAAATGACCATTCAAAAAAAAAGTATTTCAGTAACAAATTCCTTGAAGCTGATAATAAATCTAAAGTTGCCTGGAATATAAATAAACAGAATACAACATCCAATAATATGAGCAATTGTTTTCCGAATTATTTTGAAACTGATGATGGAACTTGGGTTCATGGTGATCCTGTTTTTCCTCAAGTCTTTAATGATTATTTCATTGACTCTGTAAATTCTCTAATCAATGATTCTGAACCTGCTGGTGAACATCATCACGATATAAAAACAAACTCTTTTTTTCTTCATCCTTTAGACGAAACTGAACTTCTTGATATCATCAAGTCCATATCGTCTAAGAACTCTGGTGGCATTGATGAATTACCAGGTAGAGTATTGTTGTATGTTGCTGAACTAATCATTAAACCACTTACATACCTACTCAATCTCTCTTCCCTTGAGGGTTCATTTCCCTCGTGTCTTAAACATGTTATTGTTGTTCACAAGAAAAATGATAAGCACTTAATCTCCAACTACAGAGGTATATTGCAAAATTTTCGAAAAATCCTATCTTATCAGACTTGTATCCTTCTGTAAAAAGTATAACCTACTCGCAAAGAGCCAATATGGATTCCAATCTGGTTTATCTACCCAAGATGCTACTCTTTCTCTGGTCAATCATGTTTTATCCAAATTTGAAAATGGCGTATTCTATTTGATTTGTCACGTGCATTTGATACCATCAACTTCTCCTCGATAAACTTTATGATACTGGAATTCGCGGCCAAAGTCTAAAATGGATTTAGACTTATCTGACTGGTAGATCACAATCTGTTAAGGTTAGGCTCAAATCTGGAATATATCATTCTGAAAATCGTAACATATTAACAGGTTTTCCCCAAGGTAGTGTCCTGGGTCCTACTCTCTTTCTCTTATTCGTCAACGACATCTCTAATATCAATCAACAACATTGTACTGTATAGTATGCTGATGATACGTCCTTCTTATTGAGTTCTTCTTCTTGTGAAGGGTTATCTGCCCAGGCTGATATTGCAGTTGCTAATATGCTTAATTACTGCGCCAGAAACGGCCTCGTACTAAATATCAATAAATCTAATACAATTGTTTTCTCGCTTAGAGAAATGAACTGCAGTATATTAGTTAGAGCTAATACTAAATCTATTGTGCAGAAAAAATCACTCAAATTCTTAGGGTTGGAATGATCATATTGACTTTATTTCTATAAAATTATCCAAGCATTGTTTCGTCATTTGGAATCTCAGAAATTCTGTCCCTATAAATATTTTATTAAGTTACTACTATGCCTATGTTCACTCAAGTCTAAATTATTGCTTAGTCTGCTACGGTAACAGCAGCAAATTGAATGATCTGTTGATCGCTCAAAAAAAGATACACAGAAACATGTGTTTTAAAAAATATGGTGATTCTTGTGAGCAGTTATTTACTGAGTTACAAATTTTAACTGTGATATCCATGTATATTTTGAATTGTGTCACTTACATTAAGAATCATTACCATGAGTTTCAGCAAAGGGATACTATCCGCATAGCTGCTGGTTATACTCTTAGGCAAAATTATAATCTGATAGTTCCTGTACACAAATCAACATCTGTATCAAACGGACCTCATGTTATGTCTATAAAAATATTCAATAAACTTCCAACATTCATTAAGAAAATTTCAAATCCCATTAATTTCAAAAATAACGTTGAAAATATTCTCTACAAAAATGCCTTTTATTCACTTGATGAATATTTTCAAACTGATCTGGCTGCTTCACATCACGATTGTTTGCTTGTCAATATTCTACTGTTTATACTATGTATTTTTTTAATTGTTTTATATAACCATCTCCTACATCTACTATTGATTTAATTTTTTTTATGTATGTTCCATATTTTATTACTTGATATTTTTCAACTCCAATCTTTACTGTGTATATGACGATTTTCATGCTTGTAAAAAAGTCTCAGGAAAAATAAAGTACTGTATTGTATTGTATTGTAATATTTCCAACATTGAACATCTTTAAAGCAATTCAACGTCTACGCTGATGATGCGGCTGTAACATTAGTAGGTAAAACGTGCAAAGAAGTATATGGAAAATCACGAACTGACATGAAACAAATTTACTACTGTCTAAGTACCAACCTACTGAGCCTCAATATAGATGGAACAAAATTCATAACCACTTCTCCTACAAAAAATACCAACCACTTTCGATACACAAAGTCGCATGCCCAGGAAATGCAACTTACACCTGCCCTGAAATGAATAAAATAGAATAAACTGAGTACTTAGGCATCATGATTGATCAATCACTACGCTGGATCGACCACGTAGAATATACGGTGAAAACTAATTTACAAATTTCATCAACTCCGAAATGTTCTTATAAGAGACCTCATGTTGCTGGTTTATTACGACTTGGCTGAGCCATACGCTGTTGTATCTTTGCCTGAGGTAGGTTATATATACAAGACATCCATACACAGTTGAGATATAATCCAGAACACTTCAATTGAAATAGTTTTCGAGAAAAATCTATACTTATAAATGCGAAAGTAATTCAACACGAATTCATTCATAGTATCAGCATTGCACCGTGCGGAGCCGGTGATATCCAACTGAGTATCAATATGAAGAAATTGGACTATTTAACGTACGGAAAATATACGTTTATGAATGTTAACTATGGACATCGAGTGAACCCACTAATATAATCAACTACACGAATAATACACACACCAAGCTACGACTAAACTGACTCATAACCTAAAATCCGTCACATACATTGGCCCTGTATACAATTAGCTACCTATACACATGAATAAATAAAACTATTCTTTGAAAAACAGCATTAATGAATTTGAAACCATCATCTATGCGCTCTCCTGTATAACTCCGTGCCTCTATAGTTGTTTTATCTACATTACTCTACATCTACATTAATAATAATAATGTCCTCGATACATTCGTCCTCCCGAATGTATCGGGGCTTCACGGGATGGGGTCTGACCAGCGCACACTACGGTGAAAAAAAAATAATAATAATAAGACCTTGTCTTATCAAAGCACCTGACGTTTGCTTTTCCTAGGTCGATTGGGCTGAAGTCGGAAACTGAGGGGTTCATCATGGCTTGCTAGGATGGTGTCTTCATCCGCAGTCGCGTGATGGGTATCGAGGTTCCTAACACAAGGTGCAGAGCCTGCCGCGAGGCGCCCGAGATCCTAATGCTCTTGCTATCAGCATGTCCAGCATATGCAGTCTCGTCCTATATCCATCGACATAATGCGGCCCTAAGAGTTGTCCTACGCTCCGGGAGATATTTGATTCGTTGGGGTGAACGAAAAGTGCCGAATTTATTAGAACTATTCGTTTCCCACTCTCAGGCTCATACAAGCTAATAAGCCTGATGTAATCCTTCACGACCACCAGAGCAAAACAATATTTGTCATGGAGTTTTCAGTTACTGGCGAGACGAATATCGTCAGAAAAGAGGAGGAAAAACGGATGAAATGTCGAGATTTTCTCTTCGATCCCCGCAGACTATCCAGATCACTCTGTCAAAATGGTTGTTCTGATTATTGGCGTCCTTGGTTGAATGATGTCCTCTCGAATTTTGAAATCATACCGGCATGCCGCATTAAGGCAGAAATCTTAGTCGCACAGATGCAGAAGGCTGTCATTCTTGGCTCACTGCGCTTGCTCAGGGCACATGATTTTAGGACCCAATGATCACTTACTCCACGGTGTAGGGAGTGGTCATTGATAATGCTGGCGCGCCCTACCGAATGTTTCGGGGCTTCGGGTGATAGGGCCTGACCAGCGCACACTACGGTGGAAAATTTTATAATAATAATAATATGGAAGAGTACAAGCATGCTATCGGTATAAAACTGGGGATAGACAAATGTGTAATGGATGTGTAGCTCGTAAATGAAAGTATCCTACACCATTTGGATGCCGAAGAGGGAGTATACTTACCTCGGGGTGGAACAACGCCACTCACAAGAGGTAACCGCAGTGAAGAACTCTCTCCACGGCAAGTATCAGCACAAACTTCGACAGATCTCGTCATCAGAACTGTCGGGGAAGAACAAAGTTGCTGCAACAAATATGCTTGCCGTTTCAATCTTACACTACTCGTTTGGAGTAGTGAAGTGGACTCGGGAGGAGCAGTATCAACTCGACGTAAAGACCCGAAAAATTATGCATCTCTATAGGAGTTTGCATCTCAAATCGTCCGTTCCACGATTGGACTTCCCCCGACAATAGGGAGGCCGTGGAATTTTGAGTTTGGATTGTCTACATGACAGGATGGTTCTGGTTATAGCCTGTAAAGTCGTCAGGAGTTCGGATCCACTTCTCTGCATGGTCCGTGACCATGAGAGAGCAGGAATTGGAGTATTTCTCTTTGGGGCAGCTGCCCGAGCAGCTGATGAACTCGGTTTAGTTTCCGACATTGAACGAGGTGACCACAACTCTGTCACCGAGTTGGAACCCGTTCAACAAAAAGCTCAAATAAAAGCCGCAGAGATCACTTCACTTCTGCGGAAACACAAGGATAAGCCAATGCATGGGGTCTTCTTCAATAACATTGGAGACCTTGGCTTATCAAAGCGCCTGACTTTTGCTTTCCTCAGGTCGAGTGGGCTGAAGTCGGAAACTGAGGGGTTTATCATGGCTTGCGAGGATGCTGTCTTCAACGCCCTACTTTACTGTGGTCGCGTGATGTGTATAGAGGTTCCTGACACAAGGTGCAGGACCTGCCGTGAGGCACCGGACCTGCCGCGAGGCGCCTGAGACCCTAATGCACTTGATATCAGCGGTCTCGGCCTCGGTCTCGGCCTATATCCATCGACATAAAGCGCCCCTAAAACATCTATGGCACTCTAACGGTATTGACGAGACACCGGTGTTGCCTACGTTCCGGGGAATATTGAATCCGTTGTGGTTATTTGCACGTATTGCTGGAAGATATATACGTCCATGGTGTTTTAGCAAAACATACTGCATGAATGACTACTAATTAGACATATGTAGCTTCTAAAAAGTGGCTGTTATCAATTGTCGGAGTTTGAAAGTTCCTGTTGGAAGTTAGTTCTCCTAAATACTCAATAAGTCTCAATATGACTAAAATCATTGAAAAATGCAATGCGGTAAAAGGAACTCATCTATCCATTTCTCTTTGTAAAAAAACGTTTCGTCTCAGCGACTTTCGTCACCAGATTCGAAAGAAATGTTTCTCATCCATTCTCGAACCGAAGACACAGTTTCTTTCTTTCTCTATTCCGTTCTAGGCGCTCAATTATCATCTAATTTTCAACATAAAAGATCAAGGCATCAACGTCGGGCGGCTTTTCCACAGATTTTCCCAACACGGCTTTTTACTTAGTCGTGCCCAGCAAAGCGTTCACATACTTGGAGCAGCATCCGCGTTATAAACAATTTTTCATGGAGGATATGACTGTGGCAGCACCCAATTTAGAGGCGACCCCGAAAATAAGGCACGTGGCAGAGGCATTACGAAACCGAGTTTAGTTCCCGTCATTTCACACACTATGCCAAATTGTTTGATGGGTATAATAACTCGATCACCCCAAGTTTAACACGGGAGAGGGATGGATCGAGATGTTCTCGAGGCACTGGGATATGGTCGATTTGTTGCTGGATTAAGACGTTTTTATAGAATAATAATAATAATAAGAATAGAATTTATTCATCAATCAAAGGTATACAAGGCAGATGTATTGTCATTTTTAGATAAATTAGAATTAATTTTAACCGATTTACCGATATGCTCAAAATTTAGTTGTGACTGGAGATCTCAATATAGATTATATAGATATGAATTCACTGACCACCCAAACACTTCATAATCTATTCAACTCTTTCAGTCCGTGCATGCATGTTAATTCATATACTCGCATTTCTCAATATTGGTCGCCTTGTATTGATTATATTTCGAGTAATTTTCACTTGGAAAATATCAAGTGCACAGTTATTTCCTCAGGACTTTCAGATCATGAAGCCATCAAATGTACCATAGATCTCTATGTTATGAAAAGTAAGAAATATAAATATGGAAGACTATACAGCAGTGCAAATTATAATAGGTTCTACCGAAACTGTCTTGAACTTGACTGGAAAAACATATTATGTTTTCCATAACCACCTCACCAAAGTGTTCAATTTTTCATTTTCTGTGCAAAAGATCAGAAGAAAAAATAAAAAGCCTTGGATGACGGAAGAAATTAAAATTTCGTCAAGAAATCTTTGCTCTTTACACCATCTGCGGAAATTCACTGATAATCCTTACTTTCATTTATATTTTAATAATTATCGGAGAATCTATAGGAATACCATTAGAAAATACCATACTAAAGAAATTTACTTCAAAAATAGAATTGATAACTCACACAATAAAATGAAAGAAAGTTGGTCTATTATGAATGATTTGAGAAATAGTACCAAAAAGAGTAGAGATATTGAAATACCAATCAGTGTGGACGACATAAATGAATTCTACTGTTCGATTGGACAGCTCAGTCAGAATATTGTGGTATCATATGACCCACTGATTAATTTAGAAAATGTTGCAATCAATGAATCTTTTCAATTGGATGATACGAATATTGATTAACTGTTTTTTGGTGATATAAGGAATAATGCAACATCTGGTTATGATGAAATTTCAATCAAAAATATTGAAAATATTCCGATAGAAGCGCTCAGATTTCTTGTATCACTAATCAATCTTTCATTGAGAAATGACAGGTTTCCATCCTTTATAAAATTGTCGATAGTGATTCCTTTATATAAAGGTAACTCTGTGGATGATTCTTCAAATTATCGACCAATATCTCTCATTCCTACTATTGCAAAAATAATTGAAAAACTAGTTGAGAAAAGACTCAATGAATTTCTCCTTCACCATAACATTATAGGGAAAAATCAATTTGGAATCCAGAGCAATCCAATATTCTCTTTCCTGTTTGAGGTGTATTCCAATATGAATGATGGAGATGCTGCTGCAGCAGTATTTTGTGCCCTTACAAACGCGTTTGACTGCGTTGATCATAAGATACTGCTACGGAAACTGAATATCTATGGATGTAGAGGGATAACACTACGGTGGTTTGAGTCGTATCTCAATAGTCGCAGTCAGATTGTGAAAACGATTAAATGTTCGAACAGTATTGAAATAAATACTGGTGTACCACAGGGATCGGTTCTTGGTCCCATATTGTTTCTGTTGTATATTAACGATTTGATGAACATAAGTTTATCTGGAACATTCAGTCTTTTCGCTGACGATACCACTAAATTGTGGCATAGTAAAGGTATATATATACTCAATGAGACAATAGCTCATGATATACAAAAAATCAAGTCTTGGTGTCATTCCAATCTACTCTCCTTTAATATTTCGAAAACAAATATTATGACTTTCAAATGTTCACTTCAGAATTTATCTGTAGCGAGCGGTATCATTGAGAACAGAGAGTGTACTAAATTTCTGGGGCTGTTTATAGACGGTGGGCTGAAACTTGACGCTCACATCAGAAAAATGAAAAGTAAGATTTCCACCGGCTGTTATGCAGTGAAAGTTATTGCTAGAGAACTGGGAGTTTATACTGCAAAAACAGCATATCACGCTATGGTAGAGTCTCACTTACGGTACAGTATACCTTTTTGGGGTGTGTGTAGCCTTAATTTGCTGGAGTCTGTATTTGTATTACAGAAGAGAGCTTTACGATACTTGTGCAAAGCTAAACCTTGTGACTTATGCAAGCAACTGTTTATTGATAAAAAAAATTGACGGTTGTAGTTCTTTTTATTCTGGAAACAGTGTGTTTAATTAAGAAACATCTTGTGAAACTTGAGGTTATCACCCATCTCTATACAACTCGTCAGAGCGTGCAAAAAAATTTAAAATTACCTATTCCTTGCAACTCTCTGGCCAAGGACTCCTTATTTTAGAATGGTGTGAAGATGTGTAACCATCTGCCGAGTTACACGAAAGAAATTAATATTGATGCCTATCGGTACAGCAAAATGATTAAAGGAATTTTGTGTAGTAGACCCTATCACAGTTTGACTGAGTTCTATACCGATCATTTTTAACTTAGCATGTTTTATGTGTATGTATGTTTCAACCATAGTTTGTGGTTTTTTATTCAGTGTTTTTATACTCAAGTTCACATTATATTTTATCTATATTTTTATTTTCAAATGACATTTATGTATTCTTTTATATTTGTTCATTAATCAACAAGATTTTTTCTTTGGACAATAAAGTATGCATAATAATAATAATCTACACACGTGTGTGAAACTTTAGTTCAGTGAAAAAAAATTAATCTACGAAGTCGGAATATTAACATTCAAAAGGCATATTATTTGTTTTGATTATTTTATCCGTATCACGGTTAGGTATGCGAATAAACGTCAAATAAATATTCTTCTTCTTTTGTTCAGTTGCAGAATCTATTTTCAAAGAGTAATGTTATTAAGCCAGGGAATTCATTTTTACCGTGTAAGGTCAAGTTAGAAGTTAGACACACAGAGAGAGATGTATATTTTTGTGTCATTCATAGAATCGGTGGACTTTGTTTATATGTCTATTTTATTAGGTGCGAGAGGAGAGGAGAGGAGAACTTTGAACTGATACCGATTCGGTGTAGGAGCAGGAAATTGTGGAACGGTCTTTTTGTGTTTGGCTTTCTAAGAAAGAACAATTAGTGGTGACAAAATAATTATTAAATTTTGATAATCATCCATATCAGTGGATTCCAACTATTAAGGTATTTATTGGCTGTAAATTGAGTGGGGATGATGGTGAATAATGTTATGAAAATGTGAATTGAAGCTAACCGTAGAATTAGTTGAAATTTTTTCAACAGTAGTTTTTTTTATTCTAGTTCTGCCAAGTAAAACTGAATGGGAAAGTAAATCTAAAATAAAAAAAAAAATCTAAATATAACATTAAAAACCGTATCAGAATCGGTAAACAAAAAACTGAACTTAGCATTCAGGCAAAAGTGAAAAAAGGTAATGAAAACTATTGAAAGGAGAGCATCAATATAGGAGAGCTGGGGGAGACCAGCAAGGGAGTGTCTAGGGTAGCTGCGGGAGACTACCGGAATCCCGGATCACCTGGATCAGAGAAGTCGGAGTGGGACATCACCAGTCGTCGGTTTTAATTTTCCTTGATAGTTTCAGAAGATAAGATTTCCATCTGAGATTGTAAGGTTTAATGCATTAAATCCTTGGCTAAAATCTTGTGTTTATCAAATATTCTCATCTAGGCCATCATTGGACAAAAACTCATTCTTTACCGCCGACACGAATTCATTTATAAAGAATCAGTCCCATTTTTTTATATTTGCTTAATTAAATTTTCCTATTGAACCAAATAGGGACTTGGATTTGGAAACCCTTTTCAGCACCCAGTATTGAGCCTCTATAAAAAATCAAGAAATGAACCACGCTATTGCCTCCGCATAATCCACTACTAGTCGGGGCACTTCTACCGTTATCTTACTCTGAATTCAGAAAAAAGTGAGGTAATGTTACAAGGAAATATAAAATTTAATCAATTAAATGAAATGATTAAAAACATAATTGTAATTACCACTAAGTAATTATATTTATACAACCGGTTTCGGGTTCAACCCCATTATCAAGTACAAAACTAAACTGTGAAATTTGAAAACTCGGTTATTTCTGGAGTTTTTTCGTAAGACAGAAGGACATGTAGTTAAACGAACCTGGGTGTCAACTATAAAACTCAACTTCGAAGAATATAGGGGTTGTTAAACTTATAAATTCAAGAGTGGAGATCGACATAAATCGAGTTGCTTGTTCAGGGGTATATAATAATGATAATAATAATAAGACGTTTATTAATCCGAATTCACAATTACATGACCAGTATGATAATACATATATTTTGTGATATACAGATTAATTGGCCTATTATCAGCTTTCTGATACGAGATCAAGTGCTGTTGAGGCCCAGAGGGAAAATGCATATACTAAGAATGAGATTGAGATTATTATATTTCGAATATTATGAAAACTGTCAGTTGAGTACTAAATATATTAATATTGAGATAGCTTCTCTTTTATTATCCTTCTGAATGACGCCATCGATTTTGTGAAGTCAGTGATCCGGAATTTATTCAGATTTTCCGTGCAGTATGTAAAGGAACGTTTGAATATCTCGTTCTTATGGGAGGGTTTAGTTATAATTCCTCTTCTACGAATATTTACATCATGAACATGGCTTCTAAAGATGATTTTTTGTGTAAATAAGGAGGTTTTTCGTATTTTAAAATTTTATAGAAGAAACAGGTTGTATGAAGTAGTCTTCGATTTATACATATTCATCCAATTTATTTCCTCCAGTTTATGCGACACTCTCTGTCTTCGCCTTATACCAAATATCAACCTTAAACAAGAATTTTGTAATTTTTGAATGCGTCCGGAATCTTCTTTATCTAAACACGGCCCATATATGCTATCACAGAAGTTCATGTGTGAGAGAACAATTAAATCACATAGTTCTTTCTTTGTGCTTTGATTTAGAAATTTTCTCTGGGGTTAGATCATTTTCAAATTAGCATAGCCAATTTTCAACTATGACGTGACGTGCTCTGTGAATTTGAGTTTATTGTCAATCATCAAACCCAGATTTCTAGCCGATGTTCTGAAAGAAATAATCTAATTAGCTCTACTGATGTTCAAAGATGCCTGCAATTTTTCTCTGATTCTATCATTACAAAAAAGTATAGCCATGAATTTTTTGGATTGATTTTAAAAAAATGTTCATTTGATACTTCAAAAATTTTTGCAGGTCATAGTTGAGGGAATATTCTGCTGCTGAAGTATCTGAAGGTTGAAGGAAAAGTATATCTGCGTGTCGTCTGCGTATAGATGATACTAGATGATACTAGATGATACTAGATGATACAAAAAGTTAACGACTTCACGAACTGTGCAGTATAAATCACAAAAAATAATGGACCCAAAATACTCCCTTGAGGTACACCAGTGGTGACAGTAATCGCCGTCGATGTCTCATTTTTATACACTACTCGCTGTAGTCTGTTCGTTAGGAACTATTTTATCAAATCGCAAGCTCGCACAGAAAAACCGATATGATTTAGAATTGCCAATAGAATTCTATGATTCAACATATCGAACGCTTTTGTGTAGTCCAGGAGTACCAGAATCGTTGCCTTACTTTCGTCCATTCCCCTCAGAACAGCATCTGACATATCAGTCAATGCAGAGCTACAGCTGTAACCTGTACTATTTGAGACTCAATGGCTCTTTCGAACACTTTCGAAAGAACAGGTAGAATCGAAACTGAACGTAAGTGTGAAAACTCTGATGGTGAACTTATTTTTGGCAGAGTATTGACGAGAGCTTCCATAACTGTGGAAAATAGGAGTTTTGTATACGAAAGTTAATTATTCACGTTATATGTGGCACAATGAAGGGGCAGCATAGTATTATTAGAGTAATATTAAGGTTATTATACCCAAATGCGTCAGGCTCAATACCTTTCAAAGTTTGAAAAATAAATTCTTCATTCACCTCCACGAATGTAAAAAAATGTGGTAATTTTTCAGCAGTATATTCATCTAGTAAACTAGTGCTTGGCTGAGGTGAGATTTTATATGAGTCAACAAATTACCGATTGAGTGCCTCAACGTCCTGTAGTTTTTCTGGTAAAGAAGCATTGTTTTTCTTTTTAATTTTTAGTTTTTTCAGTTCTTGCCATTTCTGATTTTGATTGAGTTTTTTGAGTTTATAATTCAGATACGCTTTTTTTTGGTCCTTACAGCAGCAGTGACAAAATTTCTCATAGTTTTGTAATGTTTCCTATGTTCCAACATTTTTGTTAACCGATAACGATTGAGTGATTCATTCCTTAGTTTTTGCATTCTGCGAATATTATCTGTAATTATATTTCTGGTTTTAAATTGATTTGTCAATTTCCATGGTTTCTAATAAATTCAGTTTTTCCCTTTGTTACTAATTACACTCAATAGAGAAACTCGAAAAATATGGATACTTTGCTATAAAACATCCCGCGCCCTCTTTCAAATTTCAATAACCGAGTATCACCAAATATAATCTACTCTACCCAACTGATCCCACTGCATTATCAACCAGATCACGTACAACACCCATATGTACAAGCAGATGCGTTGAACTTAAAGTTGTTAATTTCATCAGGGAGTAATTAGATAACAGCATTATCCAACCACTTCCTTATCAAAACTCCTTCAAAACATATTATATAATTATGCCGTAACGATAAAACATCGTTCAGAGATAATGAAAAGCGAACTGTGAAACAAAAGAGACAGCAATCCCAGAGCCTTCTATTAAGAAGATAAGAAGTGTGGGAAAGCATTAAAACTTTATCAATGGCTCTTGTCATATGAGTCTTCTGCTTCGCCATTGAGATGAGAAAACTGGCTACAGTTGGCGAAGTAGTTCAGTTTGGAACTTTCAAGTTGGTTGTTCTGTTTTGTTTTTGTATCGAATTTGACCTATCGGGTCATGAATTTTATTCTAAGGTGGGTGAGTATATACAGTGTGCTCAGTTGAAGAACTAACAAGAATCTGTATTGAATAGACTGTCTAATTTTTTACACAGCAGAAATATTAGGGTTGTTCCAAAAGTTTTGTCCATTTTGATGAGTCTACTTCAAACTGTAATAATTCAATCAGTGTATCTTTGTCAATGTAACACAAATCAATTAATTCTGTCAGCATAAAAATTGTGTACCCGGGATTGGATGAAGTCTGGGGAGTATGGTGGCTGAAACAGAACTTTGACACTCAATTCGTTTGATATTTGGACTGATTTGTGAAACGTAAGGACAGACGTTGTTGTGGAGCGATGGACCTCCTATGTTGACCAGTTCCAGCTGCTGCTGACGCAGTTTTTGGTACAATTCGTCAAATTTCTCACGATAGGACTCTCCCGTGATGGTTTGTCGCGGTTGCAGAAAGTTATAGTGAATCACACCAGCTGCTAACCACCATACAGTAAACATTGTCTTGTTTTGATGGATTTTCGTCTTAAGGAAGGGCCTGGTGGCTCATCGGTATTCAACCACTGTCCTAAACGTCTTCAGTTGTTGTAGACTCGTAGAGGATCGAGAGAAGGATCTCCATCAGTCCTTGAGAGTGGTGGAAGAGTACACGCATGCTATCGGTATGAAATTCGGGATAGACAAATGTGCAAAGGTCCTTATAAAGAGAGGACGATGCGGGGACTACGCAGAGGATATGCAGCTCGTAGATGGAAGCATCGTACACCATCTGGATGACGGAGAGACTTATACTTACCTCGGGGTGGAACAACGCCAATCACAAGACGTAACAGCAGTGAATAACTCTCTCCGCGGCAAGTATCAGCATAAACTTTGACAGATCTGGTCATCGGAACTGTCGGGGAAGAACAAAGTTGCTGCAACGAATTTGCTTGCCGTTCCAATCGTACCATACTCGTTTGGAGTAGTGAAGTGGACTCGGGAGGAGCTGTATCAACTCGACGTAAAGACCCGAAAAATAATGCATCTCTATAGGAGTTTGCATCTCAAATCGTCCGTTCCACGGTTGAACATCCCCCGACAATAGGGAGGCTATGGATTTTTGAGTTTCGATTGTCTACATGACAGGATGGTACTGGATACAGCCTGTACAGTCGTCAGGAGTTCGGATTCCCTTCTCGGCATGGTCTGTGATCATGAGTGAGCAGGAATTGGAGCATTTCTCTTTAGGGCAGCTGCCCGAGCAGCTGATGAACTCGGTATAGTTTTCGACAATGAACGAAGTGACCACAACTCTGTCACCGAGTTGGAACCCGTTCAACAAAAGGCTCATATAAAAGCCGTAGAGATCACCTCACTTCTGCGGCAACACAAGGATAAGCCAAATCATGGGGTCTTCTTCAATAACACTGAAGACCTTGGCTTATCAAAACGCCTCACTTTCGCTTTCCTCAGGTCGAGTGGGCTGGTTGTTCTGATTATTGTAGTCTTTGGTGAAATGATACCCTCTCTACTCTCGAATTTCAAAATCATACCGGCTTGCCACACTAAGGCAGAAATCTTAGCCGGATGGATGCAGAAGGCTGTCATTCTTGGCTCAATGCGATCGCTCAGGGCACATGATTCTCAGACCCAATGATCACTTACTCTACGGTGAGGGGAGTGGTCGTTGGTTGATAATGCTGGCACGCCCTCTCGAATGAATCGGGGTTTTGGATATAGGGCCTGACCAGCGCATACTAAGGTTAAAAAACAAAAAAAAAATAATATCAATAATAAAAGCGTTTATTTCACAACAGTTTCCAATTTATAGGGAAAAAAGTAATAATTCAGTCATACTAATTATAGCACTATTTCAATCAGATACAAAAGGAAGTGAATTTTATATAAAACAAAAAATAAAATAAAAATGAATTATAAAAATTAACAATCATCCCTAACTCACAAATAACAATTATTATCTATGACTGACAAATTTATTTTTCAGCTCTTTGCAGAACTGCACATAAAATTTACTGGTTATTTTAAGAATAAATTGGTTTGAGCTCTTTTGCCCAAGAAAGTGGTATTGTTTTTAGATTTTGTTCTTGGCACAAGAAAATCTATTGCAGAAAGTAATTCCGCAGAATCATTTCTACCATTCAAAAAATTATGAAAAAAAAATAGATGCTTGTTTTCTTCTCTTTTCAAGAGATGCAAGATCGAATGTTCGCAATAGTTCTATATGAATGCAATTTCTTTGAGGATACACGCCAGTAGTTTTGAAACTTAAGTACTCCAAAAACTTCTCTTGGACTTTTCCAATATTTGATATATACTGATCCTGAAAAGGATTCCATATTCTAACTTTGACCTAAGCTAAAATATGAGGAAGTAGGAGATGAAATATCATTGAAATTCTTACAATATGTAGGAATACATAGGGTGTATCATTGAAAAAAATAGTTTTCCATCAATAACTATAGATATCTCATTTGAAAAATAAGTGCTTTGGAAATGTTTTCATAGAAACAAAAATTTTTGACAGGAAACAAGTTACAGTAACTTTTCGAAAATGCTCATTTTTTATCATTGAATTTGTCGTAAAATTTGACCCTCAGATACAGCCATCAGTTTGCATCTATACAGGGTGGTAATTAGGTTTGTACCATACATTCAACAGACGCTTCTTTAGGTAATTTTGAAACGAAATATTCATATAAACATAGGTTCGCAAATTCTTTGTTCTCAAGATACAGGGTGTATGAATGAAAAATTTGAAAAATAATAATTTCCAAAAGAAACATTCAATTCCCCACATTATTCCTTGTGAGGTCCAGGGATTTGCAATTAGGTCGACTTTTTTTTCTTAAAAACTAAGCAAGGTACGAAAAATATTCAGGATACAAAAGAGTTGTATTTTTAATTGTTCAATCCAAAGAAATGATGAAAATTGCACGAAAGTCATTGGCGTACATTTTTAAGTAGAAAATATTCGTTCAAATCCCGTTTGAGGCGCCACTGGACTTAATAAATTGAATCACGTTTGGGCTAAATTGGCTCCTCAATGTTATGAATATCATTGCCAAATTACAACAAAATTAGGTGAAGGATATTTAAGATATTTACGAATAACTTTTTTCAATTTTTATTTTAACACCCTGTATCTTGAGAACGAAGGATTCGCGAAACCATGTTTATATGAATATTTCGTCTTAAAATTACCTAAAGAATCGTCTGTTGAATTTATGGTACATACTTAATTAACACCCTATATAGCTTCGCAAAGTTGCTAAGCACTGAAATTGGCCTATAGTTACTAATAACTGGAAAAAACTGCCGTCTTCAGAATAAGATTGAAAATAATTTGTACTAGATGTAACAATACACTCAACCGGTCCTTTATTAGAAAAGAAGTTAATATTTCATCAGGACCTGAAGTTTTTAAGTTTTTCACCAGCTTGTAGGTCAGATTTCACTTTCAGCAATCGGCTCGACAATTATATACAATGAGCAATTATAAAGCAAAGAAGAACAGACCTCGAAACGTGATAATTTCTCTTCGCTCAGATAAGGGGCTCTTCTCGAGATTTTTGACATTTCCAATAGGTACGTTGTAACCCATCAAAACCCGCATTTGATTTGAGGACCCTGGTGGGGTCCTCAAATTACTGTAGTGGGGTGGTAGATTACTGTAGGTTGACCACTTCGAGGATAATCTGCGAAGCTGAAATATCCGAAACGAAATTTCGCAAACCAACGTTTATTAACACTACCATTTGCCTAAAACCTGGTTATTTTTTCGGGCTGTTTCTGCAGCGCTTTGGTTCAATTTGAATTCGTAGAGAAAAATTTGACGCAAATCAATTACCGGCATCATATAGTACAAAATTCTATATCGATCTGTATATACATCCTAATATATAATTGAGAAATTTTGATGGTGAATTCGAACGCATGTGGTATTTGAATTCATTTATGTTTGACTTCAACTTTGAAGAATTCAAAATTGCACACTTCAAAGAGGAGAGACTTTCTATCATTACAGTCTCCTTTAGATTACATATTTGTTGCTCTAGTTATAACCCGCTGAGAAATATTCCCATGTAGAATTACCAAAACTTATTGATGATTTCATTTCAGTCTACTTGAAAATTTGTTTAGTCCTCGTCTCCATCGATATTTTGTCTGCCACAGACAAATTAACAATAATTCAGAGTCAAAATAAAAATAAATGTTGTGGTGTTCGTCTACACGTAATTTGTTCAAGCAATAAAACATGAATATATTTCCCGGGGACTTTGTTATTATACCATGACAACTCAAAACAGAGAACATCTGAAAGGAGAATACGTTGAAAGTCACGTTCAAACATCATTTCATCGATAGTTATAGCTCTGCTCGTATTTATGATCTTTGTTTCTAGCCAATGATGCATTACACTCATGTTTTACTGGGTTTCTGCTGAGACAAGAAAAGTCGATACGTGGAACAAAGAAGACATGGATCTTGTTTCGTTTGATATATTTTTGTACAAAAGTACATAGGATGAAAATAATGAAAGATATCATTCATGAGCTGTTCCAAAAGTTTTGTCCGTTTCTATCAGTCTACTGTACACTGTAATATATCAGTTAATACTGATCGAATTAAACGACGTTCGAAACTATGCACTATGCTAGCCTGACAAAATTAAATTGTTTCCGTCAGCATGAAACTCGTATGCAAGGGATTCGATGTAGTCGACGAATGTCGTTTGTGTATGGTCCTGATAAGCTTAGGTCCAACCGGTGAGAAACTTATCGAAGTACCTGAAAAGTATATATACAGTGTGACCCATTTTTAATGGAAACACCCCCCTAAAATTTGAAGTTGTAAATCGATTTTAATAATTTTTTTTAATGTCATTATTAACAAAGTTATGACAACTCAAAAATTGGAAAACTCACACAGCTAACAGTCACAATATATAATTTTTTCATGATTTCAACAATAAAGTGTCGCCAGATGAAAAAAAAAAGCAATAGCGTGGATAATTTTAATGAAAATAACAGAATTACATTCACACAATTCAACGAACAATGAAGCAAAAAATTTCAATGAACCCAACTAATAAATAATTATTGAAATGTTTCGATTCAGTGCAACAATTAATTCTAACTCATATTCTAGTAGCCTCTACTAATCTACCACGTATTTCGATACATGTGTCGTAGCGCTTACGAATGTTTCTGATTACGTTCCTTAGTTCTTGAGGGCTAATATTTGCACATACCTGTCGAATTCTTGCACAAAGTTCATTTCTATCTCTTGAGCGGTGTTTTGTAACCTTTTGTGTGAGAAGTCCCCAGAGAAAAAAGTCCAAAACTGTGAGGTCTGGAGATCTGGGTGGCCACTCTATAAACGGACTACCACGGCCTATCCATCGGTTTGGAAAATGTTTGTTAAGCCATTGCCTCACAGCTCTGGCATAATGAACTGAACACCCATCTAACTGGACAATTAAATTTGATCGTTCATTGATTGGCAGCTCGTGAATAGCATCCCAAAACTCTGTGTTTGAAAATTCTAGAAACCTCTGCGCATTAATGTTTTCCTCAAAAGAAAGGACCAATAATTCGTTCGTTCAATATCCCACACCAGACTTTGATTTTTTGGGATTACTGGCTTCTACAGTCCATTACCCAGTTAGGATTATCCGCTGCCCAATAGCGACAATATTCTCATTGCTATATTTGTTGATATAGGGTGTTTTTTGTGACTGTTAGCTGTGTGAGTTTTTGAATTTTTGAGTTGTCATAACTTTCATAACTCAATATCGTAGTATGCCCTGAAACTTTGATAAACATTACAAATTTTGTCCCAAGGTAGACCTTTTAGTACTTGACCTTAAAAAAATTATTAAAATCGATTTACAACTTCAAATTTTAGGGGGGTGTTTCCATTAAAAATAGGTCACACTATATATACCTAAAGTGGTACGGAGAGACCCATACCCTAAATTGGTACGACCAATCAGCCTCACATCCTTTCTATTGAGAGGACTTGAGAATATACTGGACGGACACATTAGAAGGGTAGCATTATATGCATCTCCCCTAAATAACCACCCGTATGCTTATCAAACCAGCAAATCGACAGATTTAGCATTGAACAACCTCGTTGAGAAAATTTCCCAATCCCTTGACAACAAGGATATTGCGGTTGCTGTTTTCTTGATATTGAAGGAGCATTTGACAATGCACTACCTAAATCTATAGGATTGTCTTTGGCTAGAAAGGGTATAGAATCGACCATAACTGGCTGGATTTATGCCATGCTAGTAAACAGAACTGCAACTACGACCCTTCAAGGCGAGGCTATCAGGTTCAGGGTCACCAGGGGCTGCTCTCAAGGTGGGGTTCTATCTCCCATTCTGTGGTCGCTCCTCGTGGATAGTCTGCTTGATGCCCTCGACAGTAGAAAAGTTGATCTCCAAGCTTATGCAGATGACCTCGTCATCTTGGCAAGGTCCACGTCGGGAAGGGTAGCATGTAATATCCTCCAAAGCGCGTTGGACGTTGTGCAACAGTTGGTGCCTGAGGGAGCAGATGTCTGTCAACCCCCAGCAAAACTGTGTTAATCCCCTTCACCAAGAGGAGAAAATTGGACGATCTATCGCCACTCTCCCTCCATGGTGAGGTCATTCCATTTGGAACGGAGGTGAAATATCTTGGCATTATTATTGATAAAAGACTAATCGGGAACGCTCACTTGAAAAAAGTTTTACACAAACCCAGACTGTCTCTATAGACATGTCGAAGGATTTGTGGTAAAACTTGGGATTTAGGTCCCAAACAAATCCAATGGATTTATGTCATGATTGTTAGACCAATGATCACTTGCGGTGCGATGGCCTGGTGGCCGAAAGCTTTACAGAAAACGGCCCAAGCGAAGCTCTCTGGCTTACAGAGACAGGCTTGTCTGGCTATCAGTGGTGCCATTAGTAACACACCGTCAGCGGCCATGGAGATCCTTCTAGATCTACCTCCTCTCCACATTTTTCTGGAGAGAGAGGCTAGATGGACTGCATACAGACGTGTACACATTGCCAATTACACAAATCGATTCAATGCAGAGTGCAACAGACTGTTGCTTTACACTGAAAGTTACAGCATTCTGGAAATGACCTCTGACTTCATGCCTCCAACTGTCAACAACGAACTGCCTTATAACATAATATTCCCGAGTAGAGAGGACTGGATCCTCCGGCGGAAGGAAATATTAAGAGCAGATAGTTGTTGGTTCACAGATGGATCAAAAACACCTTCCGGTTCTGGTGCAGGTGTTTTTAGTCGCAGACCCAGGACAGATATATCTACCTACCTAGGAACTTATACGACTGTATTTCAAGCGGAAATTTACGCTATTGACATGTGTGCGGAGAGATTGAATAAATGCAACCTCACACACAAGTCTATGAAAATATTTTCGGACAGTCGAGCGGCGTTGGTAGCTCTTGGCTACTACCGAGCAACGTCTGAATTGGTAGCAAATTGCCAAAAACGACTCTCCTGGATAGGAAGACTCAACAGATTGCTTCTGGTGTGGATTCCTGGCCCTAGTGGCCTGGAAGGCAACGAAGCTGCTGACGCCCTTTCAAAGGAGGGTGCTGCAAGCAGCTTCATCGGACCAGAATCTGACATTGGCATCACTTTGGTCTTTGCCAAACGAACACTGAACACCTGGATGACAAGAAGATTTATGGACTTCTGGCAGAATCTTCCAGGATTGGTTCACTCCAAGGCGTTTATTCACCCTTCGAAGCTTGATACCAAACAGATGTTGGACTACAGAAGGGATGAACTACGATGTATAACAGGCCTTCTTATAGGTCACTGTCATTTGAATCATCATATGCAGAGACTTGGACTGTCGGAAGACAGTGTGTGTCGCCTCTGTTTGGAAAATGATGAAACAGCAGAGCACATATTTTGTGCCTGCCCTGCTGGGGACCGAATCACGTTTTAAGAGTTCGGCAGAGCCGTACTTTTACCATCTGACCTGAAAAATCACTCACCATACAAACTGATGGGCTTCGTTTAGAAGCTGGGTTTATTTGGTCGAATGTGACCCACTCACTTTGGACCTAACCTAACCTAACTATTCTGTTCAAAAACATTAGGTGAATTTTCATTTTTCTCAAAAAATATGTATTTACTCATCAATTTCTATCTTGTCCCTTCAGAGTAGTCCCCTTGGATAAAATACACTTGTGCCAGTGTTTTTTCCAATTTACTTTTTGGGATGTCTTCGAAGTCTCTTAGCCATTCGATGTTTGTCTCCTCAAGTCCCCAATCATCGCAAAACGATGATTGGACCTCTTCAATCTTGAGAAGAGGAAAAAATCGCAGCGGACCAAATCGGGTTAATACGGTTGTTGAGGCATGATTACGATTTCGTTTTTGACTTAAAAATTACAAACAAGCAAAGATGAGTGAGCAGCTACATTATCGTGATTCAGAAGCCATGAATTGTTTTCCCTCAAGAAAACAGTTTTTGTTGACATTTGATCGAACTTGACGTGCTATTTTTGGTATTGGCTTTCCTGGGAACATATATTCGAAACAAATGCATCAACATGAAAAAATAAAGAAATCGCTAACCGACTGTACCTGTTTAAAATCTGTTTTTCCGTTAATCAGCTGTCGCCCCCATACGAACGACAGCTGTCAGAAGTTGAGAAACTTGTGCGAGTTGAGGAATAACGAGGTCTTACCTTTTAACGTTTGACTCCTAACACGGTATTCCTATTCAGGGAAATTTGAGCATTCACCTTATGTTTTGAAAAACAACGTATTACAAGGGATCGACGTATACATGAGAAGACTTGTTACATGAATATGAAAGATATAAGAAGCTAGATAGATGTAGCCGTTACTACATGATGAATCGTCATGAAAAATAACATTGAAATTACAGAAATGTTCCATAATTGAACAGAACTGGCCTATACTTGATGAAAATCCATATTAAAACTCATCAATACAGTTTTTATATGATTTCCACTACAAAGGGTTTTACAAAAACCGCGACACGTATTTCGTTATACAATAATAGCTTTCTCAGGCTTGAGTAAAAGTTTTCATTTCTCATTTTTCATAAAAGAAGCTATTCATACGCCAACTTCATTGAAAATTTGAACTGATGTACTCAAATTTGCAATGTTTTTTTTTTCCAGGTAAGGAACATCAACACCCACGTACAAAATTATTGAACTGATCGTGAGAGACTAAGGTATGAATACTTCTTAATGACTGAGTTGATTTTCATCGTTGTTCAAAAACTATTTAATATATAATGAAACTTATGATGCACTGTTTGGAACCTTTGGTGTAGTAATGAATATTACTGGAGTTTTTTCCCCAACACCAAATCGTTATTTTTAACACCTCGACAAATGTTTCGATCACCAAGTGATCATCTTCAAAGAGGAAGATTAAAACTAGAAACTAGTGCGAGCTTATCCTATTTATGCTATAAAGGTAACCCATACAGGTAAACCATTCAGGCGTACCAACCATACAGGTATACCAACCTAAATTAATTTTACAATTTTGCCTTATCTATTATTTTACAATATATGTTTATGTAAAACAATTTTCAGCTATTTAAAAATTAATTTCACAATATTGCCTATCCAAATTTATTTTGGCAATGTGTCCTTATGTAGTAATCAGTAAACCCAACAACATTATTTTATTTTATTTTAACAAGCTATATAGTATGCTCTTTGGTATAGGTCCGTCTTCGTTATTCACAATATTATTGTGTTTACTTATTTCTACACTCTTATAGTCATAAAAATAAAATAAAATAATGTTGTTGGGTTTACTGATTACTACATAAGGACACATTGCAAAAATAAATTTGGATAGGCATTATTGTGAAATTAATTTTTATATAGCTGAAAATTGTTTTATATAAACATATATTGTAAAATAATAGATAAGGCAAAATTGTAAAATTGATTTAGGTTGGTGTATCTGTATGGTTGGTACGCCTGGATGGTTTACCTGAATGGGTTACCTTTATAGCATAAATATGACTAGTTTTAATCTTCCTCTTTGAAGATGATCACTTGGTGATCGAAACACGTGTCGAAGTGTTAAAAATAACGATTTGGTGTTGGGGAAAAAAACTCTAGTAATATTTATAATGAAACTAACTTAAGTTATGCATGTAAGTCATGAACGCATTATAGGCGATATAATCAAAAAGTCTTTGTCTTCAAACAATGAAGTTGCTAGTCATTTTTATGCATCTATGCTGATCTTGATGTCCATTTCAGTAGTTTTTCAATTTAAAATAATGTAGATCAATGACAATTTTGGATACTTCCTTATGGTTTCAGCAAGTCTTCGAGTTTCAAGTACCAGATCAGCCCTTTTCATCCAATACTGACTCTGTTCCCAAAAAGCAGAAATGCAATGCAGTTCTGGATGTATTCTTCGCCAGAGGTTCCAGTTCCAACTCTCAATCCTTTTCAGTTTACGAATGCAATGTAAAAACTTCATATGGTATTACATAACACTTTGTTTGCTTTCCACACCAGTTCAAAACTGCCCCTGTACCTGCATAGGCAGTAGATATCTCTTCCTCTAATCCAAATTTCATATTCAATAGCCCATTAGGATACCTACCCATGTTAGTGGACCACAATTCGATTCCCTCTCAAATTCTATGAGAATTATTCTACAAATTTTACAAATTCCGGGAAAAATTACAATGCTTTCTATTCATTTTGGTTTCTTCTTCTTATTTTTGCTAACAAAAATTAACCGCCTTTCGTGTGATTTAATGTTCATGTTGTTAAGGTAGGGTTTATTCTTCCAATTCATATCTGAAAGTAACTTCTGTGCATGCTATCTCTTTTCTTGGAAGTACCCCACAATAGTTGTGGGAGAAGTAAAAGCCCAACAGCTTTTTATCAAGGAATATCAAAATATTTAGGACGTCCCATTTAAAAAAAACTTATATAACAAATCGTACAACTGGCAACACCATATTTATAAAAATATTTCAGAATCAAAGACCCTATTCATTGATAACGAGGCTTGGCTTTGCAACTCACAGCATTGGATTGCCTCGTTTTTTCTTGATATTCCAGCATTCAGTTCTCTGTCGATCCCATAGATGGCAATTCCATGAGGGAAGATGCCATCGCCCTTCATTACTTAGGCTTGCCTTCAAGAACAGTTGAGTCCAACAATGGATTTGTGGTTCAGTCCAAAACCACTGATGGGTCAAAACAGCGCTGTCTGGTGTCTGGATCATAAATGCGTTATGTTTGCATTGCCAAAGATCCAGATAACAAAATAGTCCTTTAAAGATAAGGATTCAGGATGGATATTCTGAAGATCTGGCAAAAGAACCTCATTTATACGATTCACTGACGTGGATGAGCGCCTGAATCAATCGAAACGACTCAGACGACTCAATTAGATCCAGAGAAAAACCACAATAATCGAAATTAACAAACCGAAAACGAAACCTCTCCACTGCCATCTGCATGTAAACGATTTAATGCAGGGTACGGAGGCAGCGTTCATTTGTCTGCCGTTCAGAGAACACTTGATGAGTGCTCTCATCTAACCGCGCTATTACAAGAGTGGATCACAAATTGTTAATAATTGAGGGAGTCTTTGAACCGTGGCTTTGTTGAGTGCGCCCCTACCGTGTTTTTTAGGATAACTTTAGGGCTTTACATTTCTCATGCACGTGCTACAAGTTTAATCGATGTTTCAAAATAACAAAGGCTCGAAATTAAATAAAAATTACCGCCGGCGTGGCTGGCAGTGATCTTGGAGCGAATCAAATACGCGATTCTTCCATTATGAATTTATGTCATATCTTCAGAGACAGTGAGAAAAGAATGACAGATAATTTTCGTGGCATGCTTCTGGATCTCAAAGAAAGGCATACAACTCCGACATCCGCAACATATACAGGGTGACCGAAAGTGAGGACGATGATCTGAGGCATAGGAAATTCATAATGAATTCAACAAATTGATGAAAAACCTACATGAAAACAAATACATACACAGCAAATGCGCCAACAAATTTCATGAGGATATAATTCTTTTCAGCCCTATTGTTGGTTTTGTTGGTACTCTCATCTGCAGGTTATAGAAATGAATAAGTGAAATACTGATACACGGTTTCGAGAAGGATGGATACTATATGGAAGATTTTCTTGATATTATCAGGAACAAAATTATACCTGATAAATATATATCAACATCACTTTATGTGGTTTCTCTTTTCACCAATATTTCTGTAGATTTCTTGATGAATATAATCAGGAAAAAGTGAGAAATAATTTCGAATATCACCATGTCACCCTCAGAACTTTTCATAAAAGTTTATGAATTCTGTATCGATTCGAATTACTTTTGTTACAAAGGATTTTTACAACAAAAATTTTTGTATTGGAAATGGGTAATTGTACCCATTTGTTTATACTTGCTCACGGCAGAGCTACAAAATAGCTACACCGAAGAGCTTTCATTTCCATTTCCGAAATATATTCATGATATTTTCACTTTCATTTCAAAAAATGAACTATCGGAAATATTAGACAATTTTTTCAGTTTTCATACAAAGTTCACTCTGGAGAAAACGATTCGTTAGTATTCCTAGACCCAAAATTATCGGAAATGCACAGCAAATTTCAATAGTAGATTGGTATCATAAACTGATTTTTTCCTGAGAAATTTTTGAAATACTACTCAAAACACAATATTCACAATAAAATCAACATTATAAGAAACTTGAAATCAACACTAATTACCATTTCCAATCCTGGGTTTCATTTGAAAAATCCCCAACTAGTCGAGATGTTCCTGGTGAAAAATAAGTTTTCAAGAGTTCTTATTCGAAAAATAATCAGAGAAAAAGTTCCTTTCCTCAAAATACCAGAGCAAACACAAAATATTATAAAATTCCATGTGTGAAGATTTTACCTAAAAATAGTTGCCTGACACTAATAACAGACACATTGTTTTGGAAAATATTTTTTTCAGGATATAAAACTAAAACTCAGCTAGTGTTTCTTCTTATTTTAAATTGAAATAAAACAAAGTATATGTGAGACATCATCAAAATAGTTTATTCGTTTGAAAGATCTTTTGATGTCATTATGTGTGAAATATATCGTTTATATTTCGGGATTAGAGGACAAAAACAAATATTATTCATTTATTCATTATTGCTTTCTAAAATATTCCCCATGTAGATCTATATACTTTTGTATGCGTTTGAACCAATTGTCGAAGCACTTTTGCCACTCTGATGGAGTGCAAAACATGCATTCTGAATGCAGCAACCGCTTTTTCAGATGTCGAAAAATGTTGATCTCTCAGTTTGTTTTTTACGTGCGGAAATAAAAAGAAGTCAATCGGTGCCAAGTCAGGACTATCTGTATCTGTAGAGTAAGGAGGGTGAGTGTAAGCCTACAGTACTTAGGCCACATGTGACCCATTGTACATCCTCCCGAGGACTTGTTCTCCTCCTAGGTCATCGTCCACCCTGTCCTTTCCAGGAAGGTGGACAGGTCAATGAGAGACATTTCCTTTATTTCGGCAGGTGTCGGCCAAGACTCGCCGAACACACACTCTCTTATTGACGATAACTCCGAGCACTCGCACAGGACATGCCTGACAGTCTCATCTTCCTGTTCACATATCCTGCATAGAGGTGTATCCACTAGCTCCATATTATGGAGGTGTTTCCTTAGTTGACAGTGGCCAGTCAGAAATACTACTATTAGGCGTGGATTTTTCCTGGTCATTGCCAAATATTTCTTCGGCGCCAGCTTCCCAGGGTCACCCAAGGTGATCCTGGCAAGATTACATCCTTTGGTTTCGTCCCATCTCTTTGAGGATTGAGCATGGGTGTAACACTTGACTAGTTCCGCAATTGTCTAAGTCATCAGGCCGTAGGTGCCACTGGGTCCTAAAATTCTTAGTCCAACCGCTTCCTTGGCCAAAGAGTCGGCTGTCGGTTGTCGTACCCTTTAACCCACCTCAGGATAATGTTATTATATACCGAGGCTTTGGATTAATCTTGGTGACACTCTAGTACTAGCTCTGAGGACTATATAGCGGATGACTCATCAAATCGATGTTTTGGGTGCTCAAAAATGCAGTTGTTTGAGCCGATGTGTGAGAGCTTGCATTGTCGTGGTGAAGAGTGATCCGTCTTCAGTGGTCTTCCTGATTTCTTGAAGAGAACTGGCAAACAAATGGTTGTGTACCACCCAGAATTGGCTGTTCTGCGCTGTTCTAGTGGTACGATTGCGACATGGCGACCATTTGATTGGAAGTGCTTCGTGCGCGAACACCTTTTGTTGGATTTGGCTCATCTTGAAACATCCATACAGTCGACTGCTGTCGACTTTCGGGATCATACGCGTAAATCCACGATTCATCACCTGTCACGATGCCATAGACGTGTTTAGAAGCATCGCGATCGTATTTTTTGAGCATTTCCTTCCTTGTTTATGCAACATTGAATGTATACGGGTCCCACTAATGCCTAAAGTTGTCTCAATCTCACAAAAGGTCACACGACAATCTTGCAATATCAGTTCGCGCACAGCATCAATGGTTTCAGAACAACAACTGATTTTGGAAGACCTTCACGAAATTCGTCCTGGAGTATGTCAAAACATTCTGAGTACGTATACGCTCAAAAATGTCCAATTTTACGATAGAGCTGTCAGTTGCCAGATTAGAACACTAGGGTTGCCAAAATACGAAACATAAAAGGCAACCTATCGTATTACATTGTTCAAATATCCGTTACGGCTTCTCTGGGTGGAGCTCATCCCAAACGTCCAGTTTCCCGTGACTCCGGCGCAATTAGACTTAAATTGACGGCTGTGTTATGTGGTCTTTGAGGATCGCTGTAATTTGTGGCTCATTCGCATTTAACTGCGACTTAGAAAGCCCCAGGGAAAAAAGTCTAATGATGTCAAATCGCACGATCTCGGAGGCCAGTTCACATCACTTCTACGTGAGGTTACCATCGCTTGTGTAAAATATCCAATGTGACATGAGTTCTGTGGCACGTGGCGCCGTCCTGTTGAAACCACATGTCGTTGGTGTCCAGATCAATTAATTCAGGCCAATAGAAGTTGATAATCATCGACCTATAGTGGACGACCTATAGTGGACGTCGTTCTTAAAACAATATGGACCGATGACACCTGCAGCCCGGAATCCATACCAAACAGTGACTTTTTCCGGGTGCCTTGGACGCTTTTTGAGTTTTTGTGACGTTTTTGGAGTTCATGTGGATTGGTATCGTCCCAAATTCAACAAGTTTGTTTTTTCCCTCACCCATTTATCTAAAAATAGGCATAATCGCTCAAGATGGTTATTGGCAATTGCTCCACATTCGGCGAACACACTTCGTTGTCTATGGTCGTTCATCTCCAGTTCCTGGTGCAGGCCCAAGTCACTGAGCAAAATTCGCCTCGGATTCCTCTTCACACTCTTGCAGATAGCAGCGAGGCTGCAGATCTTGCGTTTCGTCTACCTATGGGTGTTATTGGATCGTTTAAATGGTAGACTCAAATTGATCCACCACTTTGCGAATAGTCTCTTCGGTAGAACGTTTATGGCGACTTAAAAATGGGCGAATCGCGCGGTACGTTGCTATGCTGCAACAAGATGGCCGTTTTCCATTATCAAATTTCGGAAGTCCCTCTTGCAGGACCTCATAGAAGCTCACATATTATAAAAATTGTACTGTGGAAACTGTCCCAAATGCTATGTTGGTCAGACCGGTTATTATCTCAAAACACGATTTTTAGAGCACAAGACAGAATGCAAAATCTCAATATCAAAAGCACCACAGTCCTTGTTGATCATGAAAAAGAGCATACTTCAGCAGACACTCTGTTGATCTAGAATCAATCAACGAATTTTTGATATCTTCGACATAACAGTCTGGATCTACTGATTCATTAAATTTTCTAGGAATTTTTTTCTCAATTTCAAGTGTCAAGTACCTTGTTTTACGGCTTTTGCTTCCAGGTCTAGAATAGTTCAATTACTGAGAATAATTTCAATTGCCCTGGAAGATTGATGAACAAGTAACTACCACAATATAATAAATAAAAATGTTTTCTGCTGGACAGTGGTAGAATTTCTGCTGCTGGAAAATTTTCTGAAGAAGACTCACCTTTATGGACATAATCAGTATACACCCGTAAACACCAGGAAAAGAGTTTAAACTCGTAGCGAATAATGATCCCATACAAAAATCGTATCAATTGGGAGCAATATCTTCTGAATAACTGATTGAATAATATAAGTAAGAGTTTTTTCCCAACACCAAACCGTTATTTCAACATCTCGACACGTGTTTCGATCACTGAGTGATCATCTTCAAGAGAAAGATTAAACTCTTGAAGATCCCTTGGTGATCGAGGTGTTAAAATAACTTCCTGTTGCCTGACAAATAAGTAATCTCAAACAATTTTTCCAAATTTCTTAACCTTAAAAAATTTTAAAACTTCAATTTCACTAAATTCCCTTTTCAACTAGATCACTTACTTTCAGGTGAGCACTGATGATGACGAAAGTCGAAAGCGCTTTGCAAGAATTTTAAAATATTAGGTATACACTTTAATACAAAACCTCTTCGATTCATTAATTCAAATAAGTGTATTCAGCTTTTCCAAATCCTTTTAAAATAACGGTTTGCAGTTGGGAATAAACTCCAGTAATATTCATTACTTCACCAAAGGTTCCAAACAGAGCATCACAAGTAACTAATTGAATATTTCGTCATTATTATTCAAAATAACTGATCCATGTATTATGAACTAAATAAAACATGATATTCCTCGTAGTGAAGAAGACCCCCTTCAACAAACCTGCTCTTTTCGAAGTGGCTTTAGGCGATTGCCTAACCTAACGTCAGCAATATGCCTTTTGTGTACTCTTCATGAATTAATAAAGCTTATGTTAGTTAGTTTACTTCGGTGGGTTAGATAATATGAAAATCAAACAGTAATCTTCCAATTGCTTACTTTCCTCTAATTATATTTAGATGTTCAATCCAGAGAACGGCAGATATTGATATACGCTACTTGAGAAAGTAGTATATCATATTTTTTCGACTTCAGTGGATATTGCAGTTGTGGTACTACCATGATTCACACTGGAATTTGTTTAAAGATGCATTTTAATACACGGTAGTTTCCTCAGATGGACTAGTACATGGAACTATTCTATAATGTATTTTATTTAACAGTCAGTAACTATAAAACTATATATATATTAAATGAATGATTCATTCTGATGATTTATAAATATGTTGATCATTGGTATTTCATATCAAAAAAATTCTGGCAAAACAGGTAATTTATAAATACGATGATTATTGGTATGGTTTTTTCCCTGTAGAGTTAACAGATTATTTGAGAGAGAGTATGGGTAATCAGATGCATGTGGATGTGATTTATACAGATTCCAGCAAGAGTTATATATAGCAGATATGTATAGGGCTTTTCATGATGAGCGTTAGTTAGCCGTTTCTGGCAAACTATTCAACGGATCAACCTGAAAATTCCACAGTATGCGTAAGTCAATATGACCTACACGCCTAAAATATTTTAGACGAAGCGGCGTTGTCGCTTCTACTATAAAGTAGCGGCTTCTTTGATTTTTCAAATAGCACACCCCTTATATAATATCATATTATGATTCATTATCACTTTGTCAACAAATTCATATACTATTTTCCTATACCTATCTATTACCGTTTAGAAGATATAAATTAATTTCGATATTTTTTTTACTAAACATGAACTTTTATAAATGCTGATAATCTTCACTCCGAGTCATATTTTCATTTGCCTCATACAGGGTCTTCAAAAAATGCAGATACTTTGATCTCATGAAAACATGGGCGGAACTCAATTTTTTCAAGTGGAACACCCTGTATATTTCAACATTTTTGAGCTCTACATCCAATTTTAGATTAACTTTGTTCGGATAATACTATTTGTATTTTGAACCGTTTTCGAGATAAACTGTTTCAAATGGAAACTGACGTGGATAATACAATAAAGAGATAATTATTAAAATACTCCTCCACCATCGAATGAAACTTCTCTTCAAACAATAGTTTTATAGAATATCCAAAATAAGTGATGAATTCAAAAAAACGAGCAAGAAAACCACGTCAGTTTTCGTTTGAAACAGTTTATCTCGAAAACGGTTCAAAATACAAATACTATTATCTAAACAAAGTTAATCTAAAATTGGATGTAGAGCTCAAAAATGTTGAAATATACAGGGTGTTCCATTTGAAAAAATTGAGTTCCACTCATTTTTTCATGAGATCAAAGTATCTGCATTTTTTGAAGACACTGTATGAGGCAAATGAAAATATGACTCGGATTGAAGATCCTCATAGTATCACTCCACTCCATTTCAAATTTTATCGTTTTAGTGCTAGAGAGTTCAAGATTATCAGCATTTGTAAAAGGTCATGTTTGGTAAAAAAAATATCGAAATTAATTTATATCTTCTAAACGGCGAAAGATAGGTATAGGGAAATAGTATATGAATTTGTTGCTACTTTATAGTAGTTATTTCTTTGCATGATCTACACATCCATGTATAGAGTTACTCATTTTCATATTGATTACTTCCTTCCTTTCTTTGGAAAATTCCCTTATCTTTTTTGTATCGAGATGGAGTAGTAGAAAGCCAAAAACTTTCTCACCCATAAATTGGATACTTTTTTACAATGACCATAAATACAATTTTTGTTTCAAGTATTTAATATGGATTCACTTTGTCTCTCACACTAAGTAATTTAGACGAATCATTCAAAAGTTATCACGATAAAATTAACTTGACGCAACGCAGTAGGCCATTGCGCGTCGCGTCTACTGTAAGACAACGGAGGTTGATGCGCGGGGTAGAGGGGTGCTTTAAGCAATGAAGCACCATCGACGAAAACGCGACCCGAACGCGGGCAGATGTCGTTGTTAGTTTTGCGAATTTCTTTATAGGTAACATAATTCGATTTTCCAAGCTATTCGTTGCTTAGTACAGTTGGCATACTTTCCAGTTACTGTATGTTCAAAGTAAAAATATAAAATACTAGCTGTTGTCCGCTCATATATTAATGTATAGCCGAAGCTGCTGGACCTAAAATCTTGAAATATGCAGGTGGGTTCTTTGTATAGCGTGAATAAGCAGCAAGACATGGAATTAGGAATTTCCACCCCCAAGTGGGAAAATAGGGGTTCAAAGATGGTTTTGAATTTCGTCAGTTTTGAAGTTGGGAACCTGAAGTTGTGGGATAGTGAAAAAATATTGTAACTATTTGTTCAAAATGGTCTGTCACGAAACTTGTGACAAACCAACTTCTACGCGGGCAACAACTAGTAAGTCATAACTCGATAATTGAAAGATATACAAAGATTGGCATAGATCAGCATCTTCTGCTGTGGATATTGTCGGATACTACAGAAAGGGATCAAGTTGTGAATGTTAGCGGTTACCAGTCAAAACCTTTCGTCGTTACATCAGGTGTGCCACAGGGAGGGCACTTGGGACCATTATCCTTTATAATCATATAGAAGTTATTATGGATTCCAAAATGAATTTCAAATCTCATATAGAGAAAACCGCTAATATGTATGTTATCAGAAATCAAGAAATTTCAGAAACGCAAAAACTCTATTGAATCTTTATTACTTTTCTATACATAGTCATTTGAATTATGCATCTGTCGTTTTGAATACGCAATATACGATTTACCAACAGAGAAATGAAAGTTTTCAAAATGAATTCGTCAAACAATTATCCCGTAAAACAGACATTCCTATACTCAATGGAAGTTTTCGTCCCTGTTGTCTCTTACAGATATGAGAAAAATGTCAGATCTATTGATGTTGAACAAATTATTTAATAATCGTGTCGATTGTCTAAAGTTACTCATGTAAAGTACTGGTTCACACAACATCTTTTATTTGCAAAATGAGGATACTTTTTGGATCTACTCTGTTTGCATCCCTAGTCATGCAATAAAGGAATAAACATAAAGGTGGATGAAGTATGTAAAATTTTAAATTAGTATACTTTCCAATGATACTTTTCAAGGCTTTTTCCGTATCCTAATTTCTTCCACGTTTCTTTTGCCCCAGTTCCAGTTTTCTCTTCGGAAATTTCAAATTCAAATAGAGTGCTTGTATCTAATTCTTTTCTCATTACATGTATTACGTGTGCCCTGGACTTGAAAGAGAATAAGTAACTACTCCACGTCATATATTTAGTTATTCACAATCGTGTCATTGGAACAAATCGAGAGATTTTTCCTTTTGCACTGATGGTGAAAAACAATAACCCACCGATATTCAAAACATTATTGCGGTACTCGAGAGCCATTCACATAGGTACAATTCTTTTCCAATCTGAATTAAATACAGATTCAATCACTTCTCTAGCAGAATAATTGTGGGCACACGCAGATGTTTCGAAAATCTATTATGTTTAGATTGGCTCACGATAACAATTGCATAATGCATTGATTAAAAGCTTGTTTCAACCGATTCAAATCACTGTTGAAGAAGCTACTGTGTTAGCGAAACATGTGATATATTTTTCAAATAAAGTTTTTGGAGATCAAATCGTGAGTTGTAGTTTATGAAATTACTATGGATCTTCATCAAGTAACGGCCGAATCAATCAGGAAATTTATATTGGCAAACTCTTGAGTATTTTCAGAATTCAACAACGGCACTATAAATGAAATCATCACAGATAACATGTTCACACATTATCTATTTCAAACAATGGGAACATTGTTAAAATATGGAAAAACTGTTAGGATATAACGAACAAGATGATGTTTAGGGGCTTTTTCGACCTCTTCGCGAATAGACTGACCATAATTCCAGGGTTAATATTGGGTTTCTTCAAAAATTTTGTCCGTTTCAATGTTATGTGTTTTTGTAGCTTCACATTTCAATAAATATTTATTCTACTATGTCATGTAAACTCATCGATTAGGAATTTGGTATTATATACATTGATGCTGTCCTTTTTTCCAAATTTGAGTTTTTTTACATCTTTTTAGCTCATCACTATATGATCTCATTAGGCGATTACCAGCAAATGTTTCTCTATGAATTCGAATTGAACCAGATCGCTACCCAAACAGCCCGAAAAATCAAACAAGCATTTGGCAATGATAGTGTAAATGGACACACTGTTCAACGTTGGTTTGCAAAATTTCGTTCCGGAGATTTTAACCTCGAAGATGAGCCCTGGAGTAGTCAAACTACAGTAATCCAGGACGGTATGTTAGATGGCGGAAGAATTGGGCGTCAGGTTCCATACCGTTTTTTATGATTTCAAACGTATTGTTGAGGTCAAGCTCGAAAAATGAGTGCCACACGATATGAACATGGGCCACTCCCCACGTTCAAAAATTTTCTTTTGCATTTTGAAATATTGAGTTGATTTCCAACTTTTAATGACTACCCTGTAGTTTTGGGCTTTGTTATGATTCTGTAATTACTTACATCTCAGCACAATGACTCTTTCGACAGTACTTCAGCAAAAACTCCTGCATTCGGCACTACGTTCCTTCAGTATTTGGTTTAACTTTCGGTTATCCAGAGGCCACTCAACCAGCGTTTGGTACTCCAGCGGCCATTTAACCAACTTTCGGTAGCACCTTTGGTACTGCAGCGTCACCAACTACGAGTTTCGATTCGGCATTCCGTGCTCCAGCATCATCAGCCCCGCCCAATTTCGGTACTAGCTTCGGTTCCACATTTGGGTCCACAGCAATATAGATTGCTTTCGGTACTTCCTTCGGTAATCTACAAGATCGGTCTTATTAAAACTGCACCTTCCACAACAGGGTTATTTTCCAATAGCGGTACTGATGGAATATTCGGATCGACGAATTGTTGTCAGTGATGATGGTAGTTATTTCACATGAAACGCTATAAAAATATAAAATGTGTTATACCCTTGGATTGTGAATGTATTGCTTCATCAATATCTGTAATAGTAGTAGTAGTAAAAAAAAAAGTTGATGGTGGCCATGTTAACAAGAAACGTTTTATCGAATATTCATTATTACATCATCATAGTACACTCTGAACACAATAAAATTTTCCGTTTCCAGTTTTTAGTATTCTCCGAAATAACAATTCCATTCGAAAAAAACGAAAAACGACATTTTTGGTTTTCCCCGTATGTATCGAGAAGGGCGACCATTCGACCATTCTTCGTATCTGTTACGGTTTAGAATATAGCAATGTTACCACATGATAAAATAAACGGCCTGTATACTTCCCAAACCTCTTGGCAATCGGCTACCATCTTTTCAAGCACTTCGATAACGGTCCTCGTCGACTTCATCGAATACCGAGCATGCAACTTTTATGCTGACGGAATTAAATGATTTGAGTTACGTTGACAGAAGTGCAATGATTAAAATGGCTTTTATTTCGATTACGTTGAATAAGTATTCACGTATTACCGTTCAAAAAACACTAATGAAAGCGGACAACACTTTTTAAACAATAATAGAACGTTTGTGGACAATTTTATTGAATGAAAAGTGAAATGAAATGTATTTACCATTTTTATTTGTAACTGACGTTACTGCAGTTTCGTCCTATACAGACATTCTTAAACTTATACAATGAACTGTATACGTTTGTATAAGTTCGAGAATGTCCGTATAGGACGAAACTGCAGTAACGTTAGTTACAAATAAAAGTAGTAAAAAACATAGAAATTTTCATTTCTCTTTTCATTATGATCTCCTACCACGTAGTAACGGCTAAATCCATCATTTTTATTCAATATGAAATATGAATTTGAATCGCCAAAATCGCATCTATGCTGCAATTTGATATGAATATGTTTTACCCAATTTTTTTTTGACGTCCTGGATGCATCTTTGGGGGTTTATTAACTATTTTCGAAATGAAACATAAATTTTTTAATTTTCTTTATTCCTAAAATGTGTCCCAGAAAATATATTTTTTAAAGCGTGATCACTGCACATAACCTTGCGAAGATTTAACCATATTCTTTTTGAAAATAACTTTTTGAATTTCACACGTGAGTTCATTATTTTTTTTATTGGGTGAGAATATCTGGTCAGAATTAAAACTCACAATGATAATTTACCGGGTGAATCAATAGTATTTTTACTAGCTTTAAGTGAAATTGGTGGTGAATCGATATTTGGAAAATTTGAAGAATTTCTTACAAAAACATTCTTCAAAATTGACACAATTGTTTGAGTTCCATTTTGGGGTTGAAAAAATCATTAAATTGATATTTCTCTTTGAAGTTTCTGAAATTTTGGTCTCTCAATTTCTAAAATAAATTTTTGCTCATTATTCACGAATATTAGCATTACCCAACAAAAACATTTTTTTTATAGACATTTTTTGTAAGTATAGAGTACCGACAAATATATTCATGCAAATTCAAGCTCTATACATATATTAGGTAAAAATAAAAAATATTTTAAGTTGTCGCCATTTCAAATTATTGACTGATTTAATCTGGTAGAAGATTCAAAACCTGTGGTGGGGCTGTCTGCGACGGATTAGAAACAAAATTAACCAAAAAATCACTTCTTCAAATATCAGCATGTTTTAAAAAGCACCCTATAAATTTTTTATTGCAGTCTTTCTTTGGAAAATATATACGCTATCCAAAACTTACGTTCTCCTTCGAAAGCAATCTTCAGAAAGATTCAACAAGAATCGCTAAGAAGTTCCCCCTAGCTACGAACGAATATGTTACAAAGTGATAAATTAAGAACAAGTGAAGTCGAAACAAGTTTTTATTAAACATGTGTTGCTCTTCTTTTTCACATTTAATTTCACCCGTTTGTCGTTATCTTGCGAAGAGGGTGTACACGACGTGATTGCGAATTTTATATTATGATGTGTGCTAGATAGCACTAATGGATTTGTATCATTTGTCTCTTCGGGTGACAGTTCGAGGGTCGGTCTTTGTCAGACTTGCCATTATTACTGCACTCTTTGTGAAGTTTACCTTGGCAATTTTGATGACCCTTCGTTATTTATATTGAGCTGTTTCTGGATGTTTCAATTTGCGACTTTATTGTATCAAATGTGGAATTGTTCAGACGACGCCAAATTCTTTTTCAGAAATTTTAGATACATGTTTTTCATGGCGGAATATTTACTTCTTCATAGCAATATCTCAAGTGAACGAATCATAATACAAAATTGTTCATGACTATCTTCTATTCTACCTCGTTTTTTCCTCTTATAGAACTTGATAATTTGATAATTGATCGTATCTAATCTTTATTGTGATTCTTCAATAAACTGAAAGTTGGCTTTCTACTTCTTCAGGTGAAATTTGAATAAACAAACCGGTAAAAGTTTCATTTCTCTTGGGGGTCAGACTAACTCGAAACCAGAGTCAGCCACAGTCCTCTTGACACCAAAGTGGTCACCTGCTTGACTTGTAGTAGAAAAAATACCCGAAGTGACAAATGTATCCCTTTTAGAAACCAGAAGAATTGAGAAATATAACATCCACCGAATATTTCAAACCGTTCTGTTCAACATATCCCAAAAGTTGTTCATTTCTTCCTTCAACAAAATTGCAAGCTTCTTCAATTTTTCTGCTCAAAAATCTTTTAGTGGACTTTTTTTTCACTTTTCCAGGTAGAGCTTACGAAAACATATATCTATGAAGTTACTTGTCTCATCTAGTGGTCATGCTGACACGAATCAGAATTAAGCAGGGTTTTTTTGATCTAAAGAGCACACCTGCTTGATTGGTAGTAAAAACAAGAGCCGAAACAACGATATTTGATCCTTTCAGGAAAAAAATGGTTGGAAAGAATGATCCACTGAATATTCCCAACAATTTCGTGCAACATATTCCGATAACGTCTCATTCTTTCCTTTCATAGAATTGCAAGCTTCTTCTATTCCTCTGCATTTGGTGATTTGCGAATGTATCTGGTCTCTGTCTTAATTTTTCAATAAACACAAAGTGGGCTTTCTTTTATGATGCTCGAGGTAGAATTCAGAACAAATTTTTACGGAAAAGTTTCATTTTTCTTCTGTTGCTCATGCTGACTTGGATCCAGAATCAAGCAGAGTCATCTTGACTCTGCTATCATGCTTGATTAGTACTAGAAGGAAAAGCCAACGTACCAAATTGATTTCTTTTGAAAATGAGAAACCTTTCAAATACATATGAAAGTTTCACAAAAGTTTCGAGCATTTTTACAAGCGACAGTTTCCAAAAATATCGCCCACCAACAGCGGCTCGAAATCGTATTAGATTTGTTGTTTCTCGCATCAAATTCAAACTAAGAATCTACGAAAATGAGAAAAGAGTCAACCAGAAAATAGAGAATGAATTTTTTGTCAGTCCCAATGGTTGTAGATTTTTTGGACAGTGTCCAAAGTTGTTGGACTCAATTAGACGACTAACACAAACAATTATCATTATTAGAAGTCGTATCAGATTTGTTGATTCTTGCAACAAATTTCAATTGAGTATCAACAAAAATGAAGGGATAGTTAACCAGAAAATAAAGCACCAATTGTTTTTTGTCCTAATGGTTTTATCAATGGTTAATTTTACAAGTAACACAAACAATTGTTGTGACTATGAATCGTATTAGGTTTGTTGATCCTTGCAATGAATGGCAATTGAGAATAAACGAAAATGAGGAGAGGAGGTTAGCCAGAAAATTAAGAATGAACTTCAGTGAGACAGTCGTTGGGCATAATTTGACGACTAACACAAACAATTGTTGTTCAATAGCAACACCAGCTAGACAGAAAAGAAATCAACCAGTTGATCAATCAGCATATAACTCCAGAGTTGAATGTATTCATCAGATTTCACTGTCATTCATGAATTGTGGTAGTTGATAGCAATATATTTCTTCAATTGTTTCCTCAATGTGGAATTGCTAGAGATGAATTCGTAGGCCAAGGTGGGACGCTATACAATTTGGGGTCAAAATAGGATACGAATTTTTTATTATTAGTACTCGTAAGTCTGCAAAGTGGAAGATTTATTCTGCGACTTGTATTTCGGGTACTGTATGAATGCTTTAAAAATGTGACTGGTGAACTGGTAGGAAATCAAAAGTAAGCAATGGACACTTTAAGCGTACTATAAACAATCCAGTTTCGTTACATAGCGTCTTATGAGGCATGATTTCAATTATTGGGTTTTGTGTCATTTGTAAGTTATGTAGTGAAGTTTTGAATATTCCTCCCCACACCAAAATACAATAATGGATTTCACAAGGCAGCACACCAAGTCATCATCAATTTTCATTTAAAATGTTCCGGAGTTGATGGATTTCAGGAAAGAGTTTACAGATTCTTATGCACTTCGCTCAATCTTCACTTTTGGGAACATTTCTCGTTTTATCATTTTTTGCAAACAGGCGCTATTTAAGAACATTTAGAAAGTATTCATTTCGAGGAAGTTCATGATTTTTGTATCTTCATATGATTATTGCATTTTTTAAAATTTTCATTGAAATTTCATTTATCCCTACCAAGTGTACTTGAAAAATGGTGCATAGTAAAATGTGTTTGAATTAAAATCTTTTAGGTGGTGTTCATCAAAATACTGCTAAGAATAGTTTCAAAATTATCAAGTTGTTCTATTGATAAATATTCTTCGAAATGTGATTATTTTACAATCTTCCACTGAAAGTATTCAATAATTGTTGAATATGAGTAATGAATGATAAATATTAATTAATGATAGTTTTATTGAAACAACGATAAAAATAAAATAAAAACAACAATAAAAATTAATTGGCACTCCGGGGCGACTTCATTGATTCCAGTGGCGCATTTGCTTTTTCAGCTGCAGGAAAACCCGGAAAAACCTGCAGCACCACATCATCTGAAGATCTTGATCTAACAATGTCCTCTCTCTTATAAAACAAAATGTAGGGTGTCTCCAGAGGCTCCAATAAATTCAATGCATCGCCAGAACACTTCGTGACACGACTATCGTCAAACTTAAACCAGTCCGTTTCTTCTTTGACCAAGGCGTAATAATGACCAAATTCAACGCCAGAACCACAGTGAACAATGAATGCATGAATATTATAACAGTGGTCTGCTAGGTTGAAATGTTCATCTATTTCGAACCTTCCGTTAGAGATTGAGTCTTGTTTGAAAATCATCAGTGTTATTATTAGATTGACTGGTGCCTCAGCTATACTTGTTTCCTTATAACAGCCAGTTAGTTTGGCGCATGTTTGACAATACAGTCGATCATCACCTGTTAAAAATTCTATTTTCAGATGATTTAACAATAAGCTTTGCACGGACTGGTAATTAGTCGTATTAGGAAAAGCTAGATGAAGTATCAGAAATTCACATAAGTTTTCAGTACTTCTTGAACATTTACCACAAAGTAAACAAGTGAGGATTTTTCCAGCAAAAGATTTACAAACACAAGACGAGATGGGTTGTACGGAATCATTCAGTCCAGAGCGGTCAGGAGTATTGATTTTGCTATTGTTTTGCTCACGAAGAATATTCAACAAGAACCCCAAGAATTCGGAACAATCCTCTTGTTGTCCTAACGAGTATCTAGTGGACTTCAAAGACTCCAGGAAATCGGTTGGAGGGAAAGATGATACCTTCTTACGAAACTGCAGCTGCATGAACAGTTGTTTGAGTTTGATGAATAAATAGGAAACATTCCCGTTCTTGTTCATCATTAAAACTTCGTTCTTGAAATTCTTCGTCAAGAAAAACACTTGTAAAATGCTATTCATATAGCAAGTTTTTCCTAAATCATCCAATCCAATTTTCTTCTCTAGATATGTTATTCCTTCTGAGATATACAATGATATGTTATGTATATGTATATGTTATATATATGTTATTATTTTACAATCTTTCACTGAAAATATTCAATAATTGTATATGAGTAATGAATAATAAATATTAATGAATGATATGTTATTTCTTCGGAGGTATACAATGATATGAACATATTATGTATATGACGTATGAAAAAATAATGAATGAATGAATGAAATTTTCTACTGACTCATTGACAAAGGTTACTGAAAGAATCTGGTATGTATGTAACTTGAAAGGTTGAAAATTAAGTGAAAAGTTTACATTTCAAGAAAATGAAATATAATAATATAAAATAAGATTTAACATATAGGTTTGACAAAGTTTGTGAAAAAAAAGTTTGTACTGTCCTTTTGAATAATATAAAACACAAATACACACAATGTCATGGAAATAAAATATGGTATATCACAGTTTAACATGAGATTTAACGTATAAGTGTCAATATAAACAACAAAAAATAAGAAATATCAATCACAGCAAAGTTTCATTGTATATTTCTTAAAGTTGAAGTAGATTTTTGTTGCAAGAGTTACTTCACCGAGAATTTTAGTTTCTCTCCTTCTTAATTTAATGAGGTATGTGGTTATACAGCGTTTAACTGGCATAAATTAAAGGATACATTTGGAACAGGAAGATATATTTTAGCTTCTGTTAGTTGTCTGGTTCTATAATTTGTATGTTCCGGAGTTCCAACCATATTATGGTTTTTGCAAACCAGTAAAACAGTTTCCAGAATGAAAATATACGTAACAGCGAGAATGTTTTATCTTATGAACAATGACTTTTTCAAAACGAACACTGAATGAAAAAAACATATATTGAAGTACAGTACTGAAAAACAAACAAAGAACATATTCATTCATGATTTTTTTTCCTCACTTATTTATTTTTGCTCATCATTTTTGTATTTGTTCACGATTTACTAATTTATTTGAATTATTTTACCTTCACTTCACTATTCCAAATTTCTGAATTTTCTCCAAACAACTACAGCTGTTCTATTGCAGAGACAATTACAAGAATGATGAATGTTTTATAAATGATGTGAAGATTCATGAAGAGGTAACAAAAAAATCAGCCTGTGAGAACTCAATTATCCCGATTGTGCAAAATTTTGCGTATCATCACGCCTTTTAATACAAGGGTTGCAAAGATAAAAAACCTCCGAATTCGCACCCTTTAACGATCATCAGGAATCCTAAAAATATACGTAGAAACTATAAAAAAAATCAATTTCACACGGTCAAATGTTAAGGGTTAAATTTAGGTATTTTCACCCTTTTCCAAATCTTGTTAAAAAGTATTAAATGCGGAAGTCACCACCGTGTAACCGCTTTTGAATAAGAATAGCGGCCGGTTCAGATTGAGGAACCCTTTAATACTTCGGTATATTGGATTGAGACAAGATCAGGTAAAGAAAGTAGAAAGAGGTAAATATCCGCAGAGTGAGAATTAACCTTTCTTCAAAAAATTGACGTTCTCGGTTATATTCTGAACCATAATTAGGCTTATTGTTATTTTTATTTCGAGTATTTTCAATACGGAAAATGGGTAGTGGTTTGTAACGAAATATGTTTCCAGTTGGTTTTAGTTACTATGTATTTACTTGTATTCTTGAGAGGTCCTAGTCATGAATATACGTTGTTGAGAAAAGAACTATGGAATTTTCACGTTTCCGCGGTTGAATTTTTAATGAAACTCAATCTGATGTCAACTAATACACAAGCAGTGTTCATTCGTTTTTTCATATTATTTTCAGGATTATCTAAAGGGTTGATATGATTAGTAGGTACTCAAATTTACGGAAATTCAATAGATTTCAAAAGTATGAAGGGAAAAAATTATGAGCATTAATATTTCTATTCTATTATGCAATGAAGATTGAAAGATATCGCACTATAGTGTATTAGAGGTAGCGTTTTTGCTAAAGTTTTCCATTTGAAAAATAAATAGAAAATATAAAAAAGGGAAACTGGATTACGTCTGGTATAAAACTTTAAATGAACGTGATTTATTTTAACAGATTCTAGTTGGGCAGGCAGTCGAAGAATACTACAAGAAATATACAGAGTTAGTCAACAAGATTCCCTCGTTCAATTGCTACCAGGGAAAACAATTTGTTGAATTGCTCAATTTTTTTTAGAAGTAATTTTGATAAATACTATCTTTTAAAATTATTTTCTCACATACTGGGTGATTCAGCTGAGAGTGATCAACCAAAATTTAATTTTTTTAAATGTATATGAATACATCATTTAATTTCATATTTTTTAGCTCTCCTAGAAATTTTCATTTTCCAATTTCCATTGCGGAATTGCTAAGTTATTCCAGAAAAACCTATTTTGCAGACAATGTTTTTTTAATTCACCACCCGCATGTCTACAGCAAAAGTAGATTATTTTTAGAAATAGTTAGTCAACATCACTGTGATTATTTTTGGAATCTTAACTTTTGGAAATAATATACAGGGTGCTTGGTAAAACCGATTAAGTTCCATTCATTTTCAAACAGACATAAGTCTACTTTTTCAAATAGAACACCTTGTATTTTTTCATTTGTATGAAATGTTTCAACATTCCACTACATTTTTTGTCAGAGGTATACTATACGAAAACCAGATATTTTACAAATTATACCCACTTTTATTAATTGTTGGCAGTTCCTTATAGGGGTGACCAAAAACTTTGCCTTTTCCACAACTGTTTAAAATTCTTCATGTAAATATCCGAAATGATCGATTGAAAAGTATACTTTTTCAACATCTAAGGGCCAAATGAATGGATGGGATTTGAGGATCTGTGGTGTGAATAGTAATAGTAATTTACAATACTTATCTTTTCATATTTTGTTGCATTTACTGCATTTGATGTCGATGTGAGGTAAGGGATCATTTTCAATTCATTGGAAGGTTTTCTAGAAAACTGTTGAATATGGTAACTACGAAGGGACAGGGCGTATTTTCATTTTTCAATTGACTAACAGTCGATGCAAATTGTTGCATGAAAATCAGTTTGGTTTTCGGAAAAACACCTCCATCATAAAAGCTATAGTTAGGCAGTTGAAAACATGGGAGGATTCGAAGACGGCAGGATATCTGCACTGATTCTATTCGACTTAACAAAAGCATTTGATTGCGTAAATCAAGATTTGTTATCAGAAAAATTGAACCTATACGGCGTAAGAGGTATAAACCTAGCTATTTTTGACTCGTATCTGAAAGACAGAAGACAGTCATTGTGCCTAAATGGTATTACGTCAGAACCAGTAACAATGAAATATGAGGTACCGCAAAGATCTGTGCTGGAGCCTCTTCTATTTATCATTCACGTAAACGACGTATTCCATTATTTAGTTGACTCAACCTGTATTATTTTTGCACAACTATTTTCATCAAAATATAAACGAGAAAATAATAAATAAAGCTACTGAAAAAAATCCGAATTTTGGTTTGTGGCAAACAGTTTGAAACTCAACACGAACAAAACGAATCATATAACTTTTTCTTCACAGACAAAAAGTACCCAATGATCTGTTTCTGTCTGCTCAAAATCTGTTTTTCCGTTAACCAGCTGTTGCACCCCTACGAACGACAACCCTCAGAATTCGAAACTTGTGCGAGCTAAGGATTAACGAGGTCTTACCTTTTAACGTGTGATTTTGACACGGAATGATGAATTGGACCTCCATGAATTTTTATTCTGAGACAACTGAAAAATATAATGAGTTCTAACACACTAATGAATATCTACTATGCTTTTTTTCATTCACATATTTCTCATGGGGTAGTTTTATGGGGCAATGCATCAGACTCTGTCAAAGTATTCATGCTCCAAAAAAAGCCATCCAAATTATTGCTGATGTTGCTTTCAGGATCCAATGTAAGCCAGAAATTCAAAGTCGTGACACAACCTGCTCTTTATATTTTCCACCAAGTACTAGAAATTCATAGTAGAAAAAATGAACTAAGGAAAAATTCAAACTTTCATGAATATTAAACTCGCGGTGCTGGGCATCTCAGACCAGGGAGATTTAGTTTGAATAAATTGGCAAATAATTCCCTAGATATAAATTACCATCCAGTTGGAAGATTCTAGATATGCATTGCTTCAAAAAATATTAAAAAAAATTTTTTTTCAGAAAATGGGTTATATTCAACTATTCAACTAACACACCTGTCAGCGATATGCGTGGTTGAAGTAATACCTGAAATAGTAGGGTAGAGTACTATTTTCATATGTATATATGATAATTTCATTTCAATACATTTTATGTGTATAATTGATTCATGATGTATAGATATCATGTTATCGATTTCATGTGGAGTTTAGACTTATTACAGGACCCTACAAATATTCATCTTCTTAGACATGCTACAAAAATACATTGTATTCACGTAGTTGCATGAAGTTATCTACCTATCTATCTGTGAACCTTCAACATCCTTGTAGTTGGAATTTAAATGAACTTATGTGCAATGATTATGTTCCTTCTCTGTCATGTTTCATTATAATTTTTAATACGTTTGTAATATTAGATTTGTGTTTTTTTGTGTCAAGGATTTGAAAATGTCATTGTTATTTTATGATATGAGTTCCTACTTTAGGTTCTTAAGAACCCATATCTACATGTAACTGAGTAATCAATCAATCCTTCTGTCTCTCATAATTCCTACAAAATACTCTCTATGATCATTAAAATCGTTAATGTAAACAAAAAATAGTGTTTTAAAATTCCCTAGGGTGCAATGCCCCGCAATCAAACCCGTAATTCAATTTTTAATTAAAACTTTCCTCTCAGAATCAACCGACCTACCCAGAAGACAATGTTAATCATTTAAGGGCAATACTTGAACATAATTACACTAAAATTTACAGCACCTCCGGTATTTATCTTCTCCGGTTCAGCTGTAATAATCTCGATGAGATATATGAAGCAGCGCCCTGTCAGAAACAAGTGACAGTCGCAAAGCGGGGGCTTTGTATTAGAATCCCTGCTCTAAAATCGAAGTTGGCCCTGGAAACATTCGAATTACGAACGGAAGGCACCTACTGCGATGGAGGCGCTATTTTAATATTAAATTGAATTTATGATGGGTATTTTCTAACACTTTGATGATACGGCGTCATGCGGACTTCATAATTACGTATTTTGCGGGAAGTCTGCGTCTGAATTTTCGAATCTGTTCTTGTCAGGATTCCTGAAAGGAGACGTAGTTCCAGTCGATTTTTGCACTCATTGATTCGTTTGATGAAGCAACGAATCTAGATCAGGCTGTTTTTTGACAATTTCGACATTGACACGGGGGATTTCTATTTCTGTTGACTTACTGAAGCTTTAATGTGACCGACAATATTTCTTGGCGAAGTACTTGTGTTCATAATGTGAATTTGTTTGAGATCTGTGAAGAGATGAAATACAACAAAACAAAAATGAGAAATTATTGAAATTGGAAAAACATTTGAAAGTATTTGATAAAAATAAAGAAGCTTATGAAATTCAAAAATAAAAGCATAATAATTTACAAGGAATACCATTATTGCGACCTGAATATGTTTAAAAAAAAGTTGAAAAATGTTTTTTTACGTTAACCAGCTATCACACCCCTACGAACGACAACCCTCAGAAGTAAAACTTGTGCGAGCTAAGGACTAACGAGGTCTTACCTTTCAACGTGTGATTCCTAACACCGGTTGGACGATAGCAAGTGACTCATACCGTGACATAAAAATCGTAAATTATGGATGAATTGTGTTTTTTTTCTTATAACAGTCCTAAGACAAGTGTCTTACGGCGAGACATCGATTTCTCCCAGCGAGGAAGACCATATTCCATGTAAGTGAAATTTTTACCTTTCATTTAGTATATTCTGTAGCAATCCTGTTATTGATGTCTAATTTAATTCCATAACGAATGTTTGGAATATAAACTAAGTAGTGAAAATTGTTTTTTGTATAATTCAGTGTTCATATAACAGTATTCGTTTGGAAAGAATTTTTCTTTCGTATAATTCAATGTTTATATGAAAGTAGCTGTTTCAGGAGGACTTTCTTTCAGTTTGTGTCTGAAAGTTACTTTTGTTTTCTGACTGATTCAGTCGTTACTTGATGAAGATCCATAGTAATTTAAAAAACTACACCTCACGATTTGATCTTCACAAATTTTATTTGAAAAATATATCACAACATGTATCGCTAGCACAATAGCTTCAAATTGCTCTCAACATTGATATTTATATACTACAAGTAACCATAATTGAGACTACCTTCAAAAAATTACCTAAACCTCTACTTGAGGTACCTGTTCAATTATGGGCAATATTGGTCAAACTGGCAGGACATTTAGGAATCGAATCCAGGAACATCATACGAGCTATGTAAATAAGAAAACAAATTAGAAGAACTTCTAGAAGAAAATCATATCTTCGTCGAAGAGTTCGTAATTTTGCACATAGAAAATAAAGGTTTGAAACTGAATCATTTGGAAGCAATGGAAATTAATAAACTTAAAAATTCAAACATTCCAATGAATGACCAACTAGATTTGAATAGATCACAATTATTGAACTTGTTTTCAAAAAAAAACCGAGAGAGAATTATTATTGATCTAGATCTGAGGTAATATGCTTCAGGTGATCATAATTGAACAGGTAGAGCGAACGAACGACAACCCTCAGAAGTTGAAACTTGTGTGAGCTAAGGGTTAACGAGGCCTTACCTTCTAACGTATGATTCCTAACATGGTCTTTCCAATTTTGAAAACGAAAATTAATCGAGTCTCTCATAATAAATCATCATATGTTTTCGGTTATTTCGAAAGTTTTGTCAGTTTCAATTTCATGTGTTTTTGTTGCTCCACACCCCAATACTGTGTCGTTGTATATACTGAAATTGCCGTTCATTTTTTACCAAATTTTATTTGTTCACCTTTTTTCAGTTCGTAACTTATGATGTGGTGCGATTTTCGGATAATTTTTTTCTACGAATTCAAATTGAACCAAAGCGCTGGCAAAACAGCCCGTAAAATTGTCCAGGCATTTGGCAATGATGACGTTGCCGCAGTGTTCGACGTTGGTTTGTGAAATTTTGTTCCGGAAACTTCAGCCCCGAAGATAAGCCTCGAAGTGGATGACCTACAGTAATCCAGGACGAGGATTTGAGAATACTGGTAGAGACTGACCAATAACAAATGGTGCATGGAATGGTGAAAGAACTGGAAGTCAGGTCTCATGCGATTTTTGATGATTTAAAGCGTTTTGGAAAGATAGAAAAGCTCGAAAAATTGATATCCCATGATTTGAACGGTCATGTTTCGAGGTCTTTATTTTGCTTTTGCGCAACCAAAACAATCCTTTCTTGTATCGAATCGTCACGTGTGATAAAAAGTGGATCCTCCACAACAGAAGACGTTGAGTACAGTGATTGGACCAAGAAGCCACCCAATCACTTTCCAAAGACGTAATTCTACCAACTAATCCGTTTCGAAATCTGTTCTTCTTCTTTTTTGAGCGACCAAAACGATGTTTCTTTTGATAGTATTCTCACGTTCCGTTCCGACAACAGGAGACGTTTAGCACAGTGGTTGGACACCGAGGAGCCACCCAATCACTTCCTAAAGGCGGAAACCCACCAAAAAAGACCATGGTTACTGATGTATGGTGATCAGTGACACTAGTCAACAGGAGAAGTTCGATCCTGCTCCACGACCACGTCCATCCGTAGGTTTCACGAATCACCGTCCGATAATCAAATAAATGGAGCGCCGAAGTTTTGGCTCACACACCATACTCCCCAGATCTCTCGCTAATCGACTACTAACCATCTTTTCAAGCATTTCGTAAACTTCCTCAGCGGTAAAATCTTCGCCAATCAGGATCAGGCAAAAATGTCTTCGTCGACTACATCGAAGCCCGATCACAGAAGTTTGATGCTGACGGAATTATTCGATAGAATTGAATGTGCATTTATAGAGAGCATTACAGTTTGAAGTTGAATTATAAAAACGGACAGAACTTCTGAAACAACCGAATATAATAATTACATATCACATACAAATGAAACCTATTCTGGTGTTCCCCAGGGTAGTCACTCTGGGCCATTACTTTTCAATATCTTCATTGATGATCTTGTTGCACCCTCAGAGGGATTGTTATTTGCTGATGATTTCAAGCTATACCGTGTGATTGAATCGTATGTTGATTGTCTGAAACTTCAAGATGACGTGAACCATTCAACCAATTGGTGTAGAAAAAACTGTTTGGAACTCAATCTTGACAAATGTCTAGTCTTTTGTTTCGTTTCTTTTTCGGACACCAATCACATATGAATATTACATAAACTCTTTGCCCTTCAGCAAAGTTGACGAAGTTGAAGCTTTTGGTGTTATATTTGATAAAAAGTTTGTCATTCTCATCCCATATTATTAAAATATAGATGAAATCACTTAAACTTGTCGGATATGTAGGTAGGATCGTTAAAGACTTATTGGCAAGTACAATGACTATTCTGTATGGTTCATCAATTAGCTTACATTTAGAGTACGCATCCATGGTATGGTGTCCCTCTTACTTAGTGTACAAAACGTTACTGGAAAAGGTTCAAAGTATATTTTTGCGTAGTGATTGATGCCTACAAAATAGACGTTCAAATGGACCAGCGAAATTACTACAGTACTACACTACATCTAACCACATTGGAAAACAGGCGGATTCTGGCTGTCCTAATATTTCTATTTAAATTTTTGTCAGTCCAAATTTACTACCTAGAACTTATCTCTTTGGTTGGCCTGAGAGTCAAGCAAAGAGTATCAAGGGATGATGAGTTATTTTCGTTGAGAACTCACATTCTACTAATTATGGATTTGGTAGTCCAATATCAAGAATGTTAAGGGAAGCTAATGCGTCAGAACTTGAAATTTTCACTTCAAAAAGTCTGCAGTCAATCATGTATTTAGTCTATAGATTTATGCCTTGTCTGTTTGTCAGTTTTAAGTGCTGGTGTTGGTTTTGATTGTTTTATTTAGCATTTATTTTTTACATTTTGAAAGTGTTTTTGGATTGAAGTATATTTTTATACATGTATATTTCACAACGCTGCAACTTGGAGTTTTCACATTCATGCAATTGATCCTGTTACCCAAGCAACCTTTTTTCTGAAAATTATAGTTTCTGAATGTGAAAACCTATTCATTTTATCAAGTTGATTCTCATTCAAATCAGATTACATAAATGTTCCACACTGACATAAAATGCCACCACTCTCAATGAAAATTTACATATCCGTTATGATTCTCATAACCGAATCTGAATCCGAAATCTCAAAAAAATCATAAAATATCAAATTTCATCAAGAAGTCACCGCAGATTCCAAAAACTATACCAGCAAACAGATACCTGAGGAAGTCACTGACTTCTTGGCATGCAAATTAATACAGAATAGACTTTTAAAAACCGATATGTAACAATAATGTCAGAGCCATTGTTGTTTGTGTGCGTACCTGTGATCCTTTCGTGTAACCCTTAATAGTGAATATACTGCCACCCTGTCATTTTTTATCAGTGGCGCATAAGAATCTTTATAAATGTTCTCGACTACAGGACTGTATCAGCTACAGCGATTTCTCTATGAGATTATTTATTCTTGCTTTCACGATGTTTGACAGATAGAAAAATCATAACAAACTTATCATTTCTATCACGAACAAAGAGAAGACGAATATACAATAATTTTAATCAACAAACTGATGAAGATATCCATATCAATAATTATAGGTACAATTTTTACAGTATTTATCGTATAATCATTATCATGGATATTGTTATTAATAAAAGGATTTGGAAAAGCTGAATACACTTATTTGGATTAATGAATCGAAGAGGTTTTGTATTAAAGTGTATTATATATTATATGCTTTAATACAAAACCTCTTCGATTCATTAATTGCTATTAATTGTCATCATGTAACGGTCAGTTTATCCATAATTTGAAACTGATAAAGACCGGTAAGCAAATCAAACAGAAGTTGAGTACATGCAGGTACAATATAAAGAATGACAACATGCAAGTTGTGCAATCAATGATGGTAATTATTGATTTTTCACAATTTCATTTGAGAAGCGTTTCGATAAATGGTAACTTCTTCAGTGTAACTGGTATATTAAACTGTTCTATAATGTATTCATTATAACATATTATTGATTCCAGAGATTTCAGTAGGTTTAATTTCTGTCCTTCATTATCTGTATGTAATATGTTATAGTTTATTTTGAAACAGCGGTTGTTCTTAAAAAGTGGAAAGTATAGTTGAAATTGGTGTTCTTCAGTTCAAAACTTCATTCATGATCGGAGATTCTCATTTTGAAATTCCTTGAAGTCCATCTAATGAAAACTTTTTGACATGATTCACTTGTTTCAAAACCTCTGATTTGTTATCCTTGTCAATTTTTGACTTGGTAAATGTCCTGTTTGAGAAGTTTTTTGTCAAGGATGTGATGAATTTTGTTCGATTTGGAATTGTTGTTTAGTTCAGTTTGTTTCATCAAATTTGATCACTTATTGAAATTATCTGTGAACATCGGGATACTGATGAGTCTCTTGATCATGCAATGGTCAGCTACTGAATTATGATTTGATCAGGGTGATCAGAATGGTTATCGATAGTTGTGTCTCTTTGCGTTTGTTGGCGGTAAATTGCGAAGTTATCGAATTATTGGTTTCTAGTTCTGTTGCTAATTCTATGTTTTCGTGAATAGAACTGATATACTGAAAAAAATCACTGTGATTGTCCATTTGTTTCTGTGAAGCAGACTAGAACATCAACGTACAACATACGTATACAAATAAATGAAATTTTGGAAAATTGGAAGTTCCTGAATAGTTTTCTCAAAGAAGAGGGGGCTTAGAAGATTATCCATTACAAGGTCTTCTGTTTCGTTGTATGTTGTGTTATTGAGTTCAAAATAATTTTGGTCTAGACATACTGACAAAAAAGGAAGGATATCAGAACGACTTAATGGATTTGTATGAGTTTCAGTAACATTTTACATGAATTTCACTAGTTCGGACTTCCATTGTCTACTATATAAAATGATTTGAAATCCCTGAAACAACTAAAAAAGAATAATTGAAAATGAATAGCTGAAAGTAACAATTATATTAACCAAAATAAACCTGAAATGAAATAATAGTGAAATAAAATAAATACAAGTGAAAATAGAACAATTGAATGAATAGAAATGAAGAAATTAAAAAAGAAAATAAAAATAAAAGTCTTCGGGTGATGACAGTCATCGATTGTAGATACTAACAATCGAAACGTCGTGAACTAACATGACTTGGAATCTCTCCACTTTTATTTTTTTATTTTTATTTTCTTTTTTCATTTCTTTATTTTCATTCATTCAATTGTTCTATTTTAACTTGTATTTTATTTCACTATTATTTCATTTCAGGTTTATTTTGGTTAATATAATTGTTACTTTCAGCTATTCATTTTCAATTCTTCTTTTTTAGTTGTTTCAGGGATTTCAAATCATTTTATATAGTAGAAAATGGAAGTCCAAACTAGTGAAATTCATCATGAAACATTGTCAATCACCTTCAAACAAACATTTTCATGTTTTGCAAAGCCAAGAAAAATGATCCGCCTGCGAATAAAGACAATATATCCTAACATAATTACTATTATTACTATTATGATAAAATGCTGAATATAAATGAAACGATTGATAAGCCAATGAAGTTATGAAAACAGAAACTCTCTTACAGAAAAACTTACAGATGCCAGGTCAAATTCCTTATATACATAGAGGATGACCGGGATAATTTTCTACATCTTATTCGAAAAGAAGCTGGCACTTTCTATATAAAACTCCACCCAACGTACATTACAAAATACTGGCGATTAAAGTATAAACTGGCTGTCGATAGCTTTGAGACAGTCTGTGATGAAATGAGGAAGTTTCAGAAATTTCAGAGCACTAAAAATAACACACCCTACACCCTAAGAGATAGGATAGAATCAAAGGATGTAATCTTGCCAGGATCACCCTGGGCGATCCTGGGAAGCTGGCGCCGAAGAAATATCTGGCGATGACCAGGAAAAATCTACTCTTAACAGTAGGATTTCTAACTGGCCACTGTCAACTAAGGAAACACCTCCATAATATGGGGCTAGTGGACTCACCTCTATGGAGGATGTGTGAACAGGAAGTGGAGACTGGCAGGCATGTCCTATGCGAGTGCCCGACGTCAATGAGAGAGTATGTGTTCGGCAAGTCTTGGCCTACATCTGCCGATATAAAGGAGATGTCTCCCAGTGAACTGTCACCTTCCTGGAAAGGGTAGGATGGACGATGACCTAGGAGGACAACTCTTCGGGAAGATGTACAATGGGTCACAGGTGACCTAAGTGCTGTGGGCTTACGCCTTCCCTCCCTACTCTATAGGTACAGAGAACACACCCTACACTGAAATATACAGCTGGTGAATAGGCTTGAAATGGTTCCTAACTTGAAGACGACTTACACCAAGTAGAACTTTCCCATCCCAGAAAATTGTATGATAACATGAAAGAGAATTTGATTTGTGAAAACGGATAGGAAAGTTGTGAATGGAGAGGTGGAAGAGCATGTAATATTTATCATTCGTTGATGTGAATGATATTTCTATTTCATCTGGCCCTATATGGCAATAGGTTTCACTACACTACACTACACTACATTCTTATGGCAATGTGGTTTATATTTGTAGTTTCCATTAGTGTTAGTGTTTATGAGTGATTCATATTGTCCTCCATCAATTTTTACTGCGAGAACTTCAACAACTTCCCGGAAAAGATCAATTCCTGAATCTTCAATAGCCGGACTGAGACCACTGAGTCACAAAAAGTTGTAGTGCTACAAACGGAAATTTATCCGATGAGAGTTTTCCTTGAAAAAAACTATATAAATATATGAAAACAAACTATAAAAACTTGAAACCTATAACTAGGGAAGTTCGAGTTTGATGGTCACTTTGGATGAATTACGCAATTTTGGAAAACATTGAAACTAAATCATTTCACTTCATAAGACACACTCACCCTTCCTTGAAATTTTGTACTGTGGCAAAATTTCCCCAGTCCAACTCTTTCTTGATCAGACAGAGATGTCACCAGAGAAACTACAGGGGAAGGAAACAGGAAAGAATCTCCATTCTCCCCTCGCATGTGTTCGAATAATAGGGTTAGCATCTTGTTTGCATGCATGTATATTAGAGTCATATATGAAAGTTTTTATTTATGACCTCATTTGTTATGTGACAATGTGAAACGGCTTTCATTCTGTGATATTTTGGAATTGAAATATTCCATATTCTGAGCGATATTGTGTTTTCATGACTGGAAGATTGGGTGGATGATGCTATTTCATCTAATATGATTCAAAATCTATGAAAGAACAAATGAAATTAGAATGAATAGCTAACATATCAATTATATCAGGCAATAGAACATTATATGAGAATGCAAAAAAACGAATAAAATGATCAAGTTAAAACATTAAAGTGACCACAGAGTAAAAAGAAAAAAATGGGGGAAAATTTAAAAATAACCAGAAAAATAAAAAAAAATTTAAACCAAGTTACTTCACGACGTTTCGATTGTTAGTATCCACAATAGTCTTCGGGTGATGCAGTCATCACCTGAAGTTTATTCTAGCCCTGAAAGTCCTTTATATATTGCAAAAATGTTACCCAAATTTGGGCACTGCTTAAAAAGACTCAAAAAAGAAACACATCTTTCTGATTAATCAATAGCGTAAATGTCATTATCAAGATGGTATTTTGAATGCTGAAAATGATATGGAGGCCTCTTGGAAAGCAGTGGCTGAATTGACTAATAAACGAAGAGAAAGAAAAAATATTGAGTTGAACTTGAATGGAAATTAAGAAGAGGATCCTGATAAAGTTGCTGCGGAATTTAAAAACTTTTTCATAGATACGCCCAGACAACTGACAGAAAATATATTTGTCGATGAATTTTCTCTACATAAAAATGACTTCAATTGTTACAGTTTGTTTCTGAACCCTCTCTATGAGGATGAATTATTAACTCTGTTGAATTCTCGATGGAAAAACAAAAACTCTGCTGGGTTGGATGAAGTTCCGGGATTTTTGTTGTTGGGAGTACTGAAAGTGATCATAGAGCGTTTGACAGCTTTAGTTAATATGTCTTTCAAAAATGGAGCGTTTCCACAAAGCATCAAAACAGGAAAAGTTGTACCTCTCTTCAAGAAAAAAAATCGTACTCGCCCAGTAACTGTGCCATATAGTCTCGCAAAAGTTTTTGAATATGCATTCTTAGATACACTCCCATCATTTTTGGGAAAATACGAAGTAATTAGTAATAATCAACATGGTTCTCGACGTAACATGTCTACATCTACGGCAATGTATTCGTTCCATAAACGAATTGCACAGTTTATCGATGCGAATGAATGCCCTGTTGCAATATTCTGCGACTTGAGAAGGGCCTTCGATTGTGTGAACCATCAGAAATTGATGGAGATATTGGAGAGATACGGCATAAGAGGTATAACATTAAACTGGATTTTAACTTTTTCAACAAAGAGAAAACAAATAAAAACGCTCCAGTTTCAACATAATAGCCAAATTTAAACCATACGCTCGTATAGTAGGGAAATCGAATTGAGCGTTCCACAGGGATCGATCTTGTGTCCAATTCAATTAATTTTGTATGTGAATCATCTTGGTGCGATAATTTGTACTACTGATTAAACTGCGTATGTAGACGACTTTTCATTGTTTCTGTCCTCTAAGAACATGCAGAGGTTAGGTTTTTGGGAGTATCTCTGGATGAACATCTCTCTTGGAAATTCAATTGCTGACAATTATCTTCCAAACTAAATTCTTCAAAATATCTCTTTATTAATTTACGATCTGTTCTAGAAGTGAAACAGATGGTGAATGTTTATTATGTCCAAGTTGAATTGAGACTCAGATATGGCATTTGCCTATGGGGCAATGCAACAGGTGCGAAAGATATTTAATAGCACAAAAATGAATTTTGAGATGTATCGCGAGAGTTTCTGACAGATAATAGTGTAGAGCTATTTTCAAAACATTTCGTGTCTTGACGCTTCCATGTCTCGTCATTTTCGAAACGTGTGTTCATGTTTTAAAAAATGGATATTTTGGCTATGGAACAAGAAGAATGCACCATTTTCATGTTAATTTTGCAAAAATAAAAACACAAAACATTTGAAATAACATTTTCATAGGCGTCTGAAAATTTGTTGTCATGAATCAATCTTAACAGCTTCAAACATTGTTCAATAACTCTGAGGCAGTTCATCGAGGCATGTTGATCTGCACTAGAATATGTGAAACAATGTTCTTTAAAACGTGTTATTATCGTTTCCGCATTTTGACCAACATACTTTCTATCGCAGTTTTGCCCTGTTTTGAAAGCTACGTTCATATTTAATTTTTGGAAATTCAATACAATCAATTGTTGTTTTTTGGTTCGAACTGAAAAACTTAATTTTTTAATAAGTTCAGGATTTACGAAGACACTCTCAAGAGTAATCAAGATACAGTGTTTTTCTTATAGTGGGGGAAAATTGTTATTTTTTTCCGATTTATTATACGTCAGAGGTTTTAATTCCACCTATCAAATAATTCACTTATCAATAACATGTTTGATTTAGAAAAGTGAATTTTTGTCACACAGATAGTGTGAAAAATATAAAGTATAATCTTCCCAAGCGCAGAAAACTACAACATTGTAAAAAAACTTGTCAGAAACTATTGCAGAATCTACATGGCTGAAAAGTCTGGGAACTAACACATAGATGGCGCTTGTATTATTGCAATCATCACTTCTTCAGTTACTAACCTTCAAAATCCATTATTAGATGATCGAAAAATGAAGTTGCGTGAGTTAGCTCCTTGTCTAGGCAAAGCTCTCTGGCTTGCTTAGACAGGCTTGTCTGGCCATTAGTGGTGCCATCACTACCACACCGCCAGCGGACATGGATATGCCCCCTCTCCACATTTTTCTGGAGAGAGGCTAGACGGACTGCATACAGACTTAGGCATTTTGTCAATTGCACAAATCAATTCAATGTAGAGTGTAACAGACTGTTGGTTGACACTGGAAGTCACAGCATTCTGGAAATGACCTCTGACTTTATGCCTGCAACTGTCAACTACGAACTGCTTTATAAAGTACTTTTTCCGAGTAGAGAGGACTATATCCTCCGAGTGAAGGGAATATTAGGAGCAGATAGTTGTTGGTTCACAAACGGATCAAAAACACCTTCCGGTTGCTGTGGAGAGTCAAATAAACCCACTCACTTTGGACCTAACCTAACCTAGCTGACATTGTAAAGATATTAAACGAAGTGTTGGCTTTATATTGCATGAGTATTCGACTATGAGAAAGCTCTGTTCGGAGTGGGTGCCGAGCGAGCTCACTGTTGACCAAAAACAAGAATGGCTTGATGATTCTGAGCACTGTCTAGCCATGTTTGAACATTACAACATGGATACATCACTTGACCCTGGAATCATAACGATGATCGTCATCTGAGAGTAGAGGAAGTGATGAATCTCTTCCAAAACGTCCGGAAGCACAACAATCCGCTGGTAAGATTATGGCCTCGGTACTTTGGGATGTGCGTGGTGCCCCGTTTGAAGAAAAAGAAAGTGCTGGTCCATCAAGATAATGATAGTGTCACAAATCAATGTTATAATATATTATACAACGATCATGTAATGATGGTTATTAAGACACGAGCATTAACCGGGATACGAAACAAGCCGAAGACGAGTTTTCTAGGGTATATGCGAGTGTATTAATAACCATTACATGAGAGTTGCATACGCTATTTTTTCTAAACCCGATAAATAATGAAAAACTTTAAATATTATATTTGTATTGAATAAGTATCCCACACCATACATTAGTTTTAAAGGAATACTGATCACCACATTCAACTGTGAAATTGGGATTTTCTTGGGCCCACCATCGGCAATTTGGAGAACTTATCGTTCCATTTGAAGAGAGCATTGCCTCATCTGTCCATAAAATTTTATACGAAAACTTTACATTTTCTTCTCTCTCTCCTTGAAACCAGAATGAAAACCCCAAATGGACATCAAAATCTCGTTCTTTTAATGTGTTAATAAACTTTGGCTTGCAAGGCCAAAATTTATTCTTTAATAATCTCTTGTAATCGGTATTTTTTATAATATCGGTTATGCTTGTTTACTCGTGTTCAAAAATTTTAAACAAATGCTTCGCATCCTGTTTCTCTGAATTTCGACATTATCCTTGATACAGTAATATGTTGAACATTTTTTCCTAGATGCCGTTCATTAAAAATGTTAGCTACTTGTCGGTACGGTGTATTCTCATCACATATTAAAACTATTTCTATTCTGATATCATTATGAAACGGATTATGGTCATATAAGTGTATTGTTAGAGTACGGGTGTAGATAAATTTACTTCTATACGTATTCAGAGACAATTTGCCATGATTTAGACATTGTGAGATTTTTATAAGGCCCTTTTCAGATTTATCGAATTATACCAGTTTTTATCAGTAAACAAATTTGCTGTATCGTCAGCGTACGAAAAAAGATTCCCTTGGAAATCTTCAATTTTTGCTATCGAATTGATGTACAAAAAGAAAATAATTGAGCCTAGAACTGTTCCCTGTGGTACACCTGTTGTTATTGCAAGTGATGTGCTGCAAATGTGATCAATTTTACTCTCTGATATCTGTGTTTTGAATAGTTTTTTAAAATACCATTGCTGGACCGCGAATACCTGCCTCATTTAGTCTTTCTATCAATATTTCCTGAGACACTGTATGAAATTCTTCTGCTGAGCCGAAAGTTATACATAAACATTTATTTGACTTGTTCAACTTTCTCTTGTTCTACTTTCTCTTCTGGAGAACAATACCCCATCAAAAATACATCACCGACGTCCATGCCTGCTGCAACGTGTGATTCGGTTCGAACGGTTTCTTGTTTAACGTATTGATATCTCGAGAGTTGGGCTGTTTGATTTTATAACCTCTTGATTTGATGAAGCTTTCAGGGGCGCGAACAGTTTTATACAGTTCACTGCACAGAAGATCCATCTGATTAAACTCTTTGTTGACGTAGGGATCTTTTTTGACTTCGGAATGACATTTTCTTTTCTCTGCGATTAGATATTCAGTGGATTTTCGAGTATGTTCATCCTGCCTTGCAGACAAATCCATAAGAGGAAATATATTGGTAGGCTCTGAGATAACAGTTGAGATTATCATCATTAGATTCACTTTTTTCGATCTGAAAATTATATACCAGCTTTAAAATCATTTTATAGAAACAAAAGAAAATATTGGTCAGTATATGAAACAGGTTAGTTCTGAATGACCTTGGAAAATTTGGCATGGACGTCATTATTATTATCATTATTGTTAAGTGATAAAAACTTAACTGTTCAAGAAAATTGTGGGTTACCCATTAGCCAGAAGATCAAAATCCAATTATTTCCACAGATAAACACTAGCTGATTATAGCAGAAGTACAGAATAGTTCACGAATGTTTTTCTCACTAGTCAGCAAAGGCTACCCAATCAACTCTAATATACAGTGTCACCATTAAAGTGGGCACCATATGGGAAATTTTTTTTCGAAAAGTTTCAATGAAGTTTAACTTCGGCACTTGTTTGTGCTTCAAATTTAACTTAAAATGATGCGGTCAACTGCGACCCACTGACGTTCAGTGTTTGTCAAATTCAACTTTTTTTAAAAAAAATTGAAAAAGCGCATTTTTAGATCGAATTTAACAAAAAGTTACTTGAAAAAGTTGTGTCTACGGCAATTTTATATCCATTTGCCAAATTTTATGCAACTAGGATAAAGTTAACGTTTTGCTTTTTTTTTGACAGATATCTCCTTTATTTTAAAAAACAAGTTCGGTTAATTGTCATCAATTCATGTATACATAACAAACTCATCATCGAGTTTAACTTTTCTGACAAATTTTTACTTATATGGACATTTTCATGGCTGGTGCAAAGTTTCAAACACTTGGCTATTTTCTTAAATAAACCTTCGATTTCGAAAAAGTAGAGGCAACTAAAAAAAACTGCAAATAATTTCGATAGAACTATTATTATTATAAATTTTGAACAACAATAATATTATAGAAAATACAAATAGGTACAAAAAATTACTTATTGATCTAAATCAGGTTGTCAAACACTTATAGCCTACATTTCAGTAGGCTCCACGTCCTCCACGTTCAATACAAATTATGGTCCTTTTTCTGACATCTGTAACTGCGTTTTTAATAAATCGGGGATTTATATTTGCACAGCACTCGCGAATGGTATTTTCCAGATGTTGTATGTCAACAAATGGTCTACATCGGTACACTTTTTGTTTCAGGTAACTTCACAAGAAAAAGTCTAAAGGCGTCAAGTCGGGTGATCTAGGTGGCCAATGATGTTCCCGGTTACGTCCAATAACTTTGCCTCTGAACATTTGTTGGAGGGGCTGTTTTACAGCAACCGTGTGATGTATTGGTGTCCCATCAAGCTGATACCATTGGTCGTATTTAATATTTAAAGGCATATTATCTAAAACTCCACTAACCTCATTATTTAAAAGGTTGAGATAACCGACGGATGATAAATTTTCCCTAAAGAAAAGTTTTTTAAAATAAAGGGGATATCTGTCAAAAATAAGCAAAACGTTAACTTTATCCTAGTTGCATAAAATTTGGCATATGGATATAAAATTGCCGTAGACACAACTGTTTCAAGTAACTTTTTGTTGAATTCGATCTAGAAGTGCATTTTTTCAATTTTTTTCAAAAAAAAGTTGAATTTGACAAACACTGAACGGCTTCCTGTAGTATCATATTTCTTCGTAGCTGGATTCTGTTCTGATAGACCATTGAAATATGTTTTTTGTCATATATAAATTGTTGCTGCCATTCTGTTTCTGTAATTCTGGAGGAATAATCTGAACATTTTGTTGTCTTTTTTCCATTTCGATGTTGATTATTTTTTTTGCACTCTGTTGTTTTCTGGTAATCATTTTTCCCATGATTTTATTTATCATATCACGTGACTGTAAATAATCAATTCTGCTCACAGTAAAACATTGATTTTTGTTCCAATATAATAATGAACATAAAATATGTTTCAATCCTTCAAGTTTTCACAATTGTTCCGAATATTTTATCGAACACCAACAAAAAAACCATGCCTTCCAAATGCCACCTCTGAACCCATAAGCACGTCACTGGTAAGGAAGCAAAATTCAAGAAGTCCCGTAGACAAAACACTGTAGGCGCACTCCAGGTTTCAAGACCAACGAGTCCAACATATTATTAGAGGCCTCCCTTGATGAATATGAAGCATAAAAGGTGCGCGGAAGTCCTTTATTTCACGAAGAAAGCGGAATTGAATACGATCAGATCAAGTCATGTCGTTGCGGGATAAGTACAATGCAATTTATGTCTGCGCTTCTAAAGACTATTTGGCAGGGGGTGAAACTAATCATTATAGTCGATGTCGCTCAACGGACTTTTGCCTTCCAGAGGAATTTCTATCGTTTGTGTTTTTTTCTCAGCGAAACAGTTCACAAGCTCTTTCAGACGTTAGAAGATTGTTTTTAATTGATAACGACTCAATCGTTTGAATCTATCATGAAAGCCTCAGCAGTTAGTACAAATGAAAAGGGTTGTTAGGTTGCCAAAAATTCATTGAATTTCAATTATTCTGATATCTTGATAATTGTGGAGAATATCATAGAATTGATGACTATATTTGAGGTATCTACAAATGAACAGAAGAAACTGAAATGATATTCACCGAAATAAGAAATTGAAGGATCGAAATTGTGTGTCATCATTTGATGATGCTGGTGAGTCGAAACACATTTGATTGAATTATGGTTATCAGGAACTAAGCTTTATTGGCTATCTTTGTATCTGTCTGTAGAGTAGGGAGGGTGAGTGTAGGCCCACATCACAAAGGCCACATGTGACCAATTGTACATCCTCCCGAGGAGTTGTTCTCCTAGGTCATCGTCTATCCTGTCCTCTCCAGGAAGGTGGACAGGTCACTAGGGGACATCTCCCTTATGTCGGCAGGTGTAGGCCAAGACACGCCAAACACACACTCTCTTATTGACGATAACTCCGGGCACTCGCATAGGACAGTTTCATATTCCTGTTCACACGTCTTGCATAGAGGTGTGTCTCCTACTGATAAGCGTAGATTTCTCCTGGTCATCGCCGGATATTTCTTCGGCGCCAGCTTCCCATGGTCGCCCAGGGTGATCCTGGCAAGATTGCATCTTTTGATTTCATCCCATCCCTTTAGGGATTGAGCATGGCTGTGACGTTTGGCTTGTCCCGCAACGAAGTCATCAGGCCTCAGGTGCCACTGGGTCCTAAAAGTCTTAGGCTTTATTGGCTATTTTGCTATTATTGATTTCAACAAGGACTTCCGAACTTTGACAATTGATAACGGCCATGATGTTGAAGCTACATCTGTCAAATTAGTTGTCATTTATTCAGTATGTTTTACCAAACCACCATGGACGGATATAGCATTCAACAACACGTGCAAATGATAAAATTACCTTGTTGAAATGGGTACTCTGTTCGAGGAACGTACCGCGTTCGGTCTTCATGATTGCCCTATCGACAGGAGTATTCTCAAATGTGGTGGATGATTTTGAGTCCACTGGTTCAATAAATGATCAACCAACAGTCGATTTCGCGTCGCTCACAAAAACTTGGCCTTTCGCAGACCGCATATTGGCGAATTTTTCATCTTGATATGGGCCTGCACCAGTACAAATTTCAACTGACCCAGGAACTGAAGGTAAACAACCATAGAAAACGACGTGTGTTGGATGAATGTGCTCTGGAGTATTTGGCAATTGATCCTAATTCAGCTATGAGGTGTGGATTTTGGGCTTGTGGCGTCATCGGTCCATATTTCTTCGAGAGCGACGTTGGTCAGGCCATCATTGTCAACAGCGAGCATTATAGGTCGGTAATTACCAACTTCTATTGGCATAAATTGGATGATCTCGATATCAACGACATGTGGTTCCAACAGGTCGGACCTACGTGCCACACAATTTATGTTGCAGCACAAGGATTTGAGGACATGGTCTACTCACGTGGAGGTGAAGTTAACTGATCACCGAGATTGTACGATTTGACCCCGATATACTTTTTCTCGTGGGTTTTTTTCAAGTCCCAGGTGTATGCGAATAAGCCACAAACTACAGCGGCCCTCAAAACCATCATAACTCATGCCATCGGTTAAATTCAGCCTAGAGCCTGTTCCAGGAAAACAGTTTCGGAAAATAGGTGCTTCGACTTTGTTTTGTTTGAATGAGCGCAGTGAAAGACTCTAAAGAATGTATTTTTCAGCTGTTGATTTACACACTGAACAAATTTGTTGATTCGTTTAGTTCAGTAATGACAAAGTGCAAATGAAAATCATAGTGAAACTGCACTTTCAGAATATAAAACTATATTGATTTTCACTCCTATTCGTACATATTTCATTCCGATTTCGAATTTCCTTTTGAACAGTTTGACTCGACACACCAAGCAGAAATTGAACTGGAACTTGAATTTGAAGACACTGCATCGACTGGTCATCATGAATCCTTTAGTCTTCAACTTCATATCACTTCAGCCTACAGAAGGCATATATCAACCCACAGTTGCCATGATTAGAAATATTTCGTCTCATTGTAATGAGGCATTGCAACTCCTAAAGAGTTCAGATGATCTATTGCTCCGATTGGTTCTCAGTACATTTCAGTATTTTCAAAATATGTTTTAAATTTCAGGTTATGCAATGATGAGAACTTGTGATGATTTCAGAAGTTTCATGGTTTCAAAGAACATGTTTAAATCATTTGGAGATATTTCTCAATTACAAATCATTTTGAAATCTTATCGAGCCAATAAATTGAGACAAGAATATATGTTTCACAATATGACGTACTCTTGCTATTTTCTTATTTCAGTAAGAAAATAGTATTATCACCCAGGTGGAAATCACAAGCTCTTGTCGAGGTGGCAGCTGGACTTTCATTTTTTTTTTCAAATTAACTGATCTCATTGGACATCTACAGTAAATTACAGAAATATTGTATTCACTTTTCAATAATTGTCACTATATATTAACTCATTCGTGCTTACATACGAGGTCCTCCAATAAAAAAATGGATAAGGTTTACTTGTTTGTTTCAACAGTGAAAAAATATCTAAGAAATACTGAATGTTCTATACTTCCCATCCATTTTCTCGATAGGAATATTTATCTGATCAGTAACACAATTTAGGGGCTCACCCTACATTGAACCCTACAACTTCTCATCGTAATCAGGAGTTGTAAGTAACCATTAAGAATAAACAATTTTTCCTTCCTACTCCTTTGATAAAGATCCAGAATTCCGGTAATCTTTATCAGCAGATATGTAGGATCTATGTGCTCTGATATTCTAGCCAGCTATTGAAGGACTCTCTTCACTTCTGGGATTCGACTTTAGTTTTTATTTCGAGTTAGATGAGAACGTCGACCACAAGCTTGATTTTTCATAATTACCTGAATTTGCCTGGCAAACTTCTCAAAGTTGAAATATTCGACCGTTACTTGATGAAGATCCATAGTAATTTCTTAAACTACACCCCACGATTTGATCTTGTGGAGATCTTGTGTCGATTAAATCGTGAGGTGTAGTTTATGAAATCAATATTTCCAATTGAATCACCACTACGTGCTCTAGAAGTGAAGCAAGGCACAGAAAAGACCGTTTCAAAATTCCATCCTTCACACATAGAATATCGGTTTCAGTTCAGAAACCAGGCAGTGTTACTATCTGTTCCATCAGTCCTTTCGAACATATACACAGAGGGCGCCTAACGATTCAAAGTATGACATCTTTGCAAACGTGGGTGGATATCCTTGTCTATACCCCACTTCACACTTCATGTTAATCACTATGACCGAATGAAAGAAGAAAAATGCTTCATATTAGTTTGTCAACCTAACCGTAAAATTAATAAATTGATCAAAATTAACATTTGTTATGGAATGTTAATAGGTGTCAGAATATAACTTACGAAGCACTGATGCAGACTGCTCACTGGAATCCTAGATCTACGAAAATAAAAAAAGTAATCCAAGAAGAATTCAATCAAATTCGAAACGTCGACAAAAAAAACATATTTTTTAAGAAAAATTGATCGTGCTACCCAACAAACGTTTTTATTACTGGGTCATTAAATTAGTAAACGTAATTCAAATACTTGTGATGCGCTGTCGTTTCTATTTAAAATCTGTTTTTCCATCAACTAGCTGTTGCACCCCTACGAACGACAACTCTCGAAAGTCGAAACTTGTGCGAGCCAAGGATTAACGAGGTATCACCTTTGAACGTGTGGTTCATAACACGGGTGGGACGATAGCAAGTGAAAATCGAGCGTTCAGTCAATTGGAGTGAGTGAACAAAGCACTCACATCGAACCGCCTGGCTACCGATCGACCACTGTTTGGCACTGTTTGATACCTTTTTTGTAGTAATTAATATTACTGGAGTTTAATCCCAACACCAAATCCTTATTTTAACGCCTCGAAACGTGTTTAGATCATCAAGTGATCATCTTCAAGAGAAAGATTAATCTTTCTCTTGAAGATGATCACTTGGTGATCGAAACATGTATCGAGGTGTTGAAATAATGGTTTGGTGTTGGGAAAAAATCTACAGTACTATTGGTAATCCAAATAATTGGTATGTTACAATCTACTACTTGAAATTGACAAAAAGTTTTCTTCCAGTTCAGTATAGAACAGTATAAAATGAAAAGTGGAGAAATGAAATGTTACAACAAAACAGACTGGAGACGAGACTGCTATTCTCAAACTTTTGGACCATCTGTCATATTCCGATCTCAACAATTTCATGTAATTTAGATTATGTTCTATTAATATCAATGCCTCTGGTGCTTTTTGAAGAGAATTCTGGAAATTATTTTCGTCTTACCGATATACTTCCATTCCATTTCTTATAGCTCATTCAGTAAATTCCAAAACTTCCCAGTTGAATTCAGAACTAGACGCAAACTCTTGAAGAAACGGAGAAAATGATGACGATGGCGATGATTTTCTGAAATATATCCTAGAATTCAAACAAAAAATAAAAATCTGTATTATCATTAGGAATGCCATGAAGAAATGAATGAACTTGCAAACAGGAACAAATTAACTTTATACTGGGTGCCAGGGCATTCAGGAATCACAGGTAATGATAAAGCTGATGAATGCGCTAGACCCCCCCATGCCCCCTCCCGGGTTGAGTGCCCTGAAGAAGAATTTTCCCCGCCCCAGCTATTTAGCGAGGAGAACCTACCACCCCACTCCATCCACCCCCTCTCTCCGAGCGGTCCTCAACTTACTGATGGGGACTTCAGCAAGATTGACATCTAACCTCTTTTGGTCGAAAGTCAGCCTTTAGGTGCTTTTACTTTCTTATCGAATCGTTGTTTTATCTGACTATTCCTAACTGAATTTAAGCATGGGGGCCCCCAAAAACTAACCGGCGGCTTTGTGTTGAGGCATCGAGCGTTTCTCAGTTCATCCAAGAAAACTTTTTAAAGTTGCGATCGCGGTCGAAGTTTTCTTCGCTGAACCTACCTGGAACAGTGTATCTGATTAGTGTTATACATACCTAAGTCGCCTGACGGCGACTAACGGGGGCGGTCTATTATTCTGTTTAGTCGGCCTGGGATATTTGTCCCTTTCTCGGAATTTGGGGTCATCCATATTTACCGCATCGTATAGATCGCGGAACGCTGGATTTGAGTGCGATCTGATTCTATCGAACGTGCTTCCTGCATGTTCTCTCATATACACGTCCACATATTGCGTGTCCAGGTCTAAGTCTCTGGACAAAGTATCCTCGACAAGGATACTTTGAGCCTAAATACTGCTATGGAAGAGGCAGAAATCAAAGCCGAAACGTGGTACAATTCCAACAACCTCAAACTGAATCGAGAGAAAACACAACACCTCACGATTTCTACAAACAACCAAGTTGCAAACGGAAACCACGCGAAATTATTGGGTATAACCTTAGATGACAAACTCAACTGGTCGGAAAACGTATATCAATTAAGCTCAAAAATATCCAGTTATATTTTCCTGTTACGACAACTCAAAAAGGTTTTGAACATTGACACACTGCTCTCTAGTTACTATTCACTGGTGCACTCCCACCTAACATATGGTGTGATCCTCTGGGGGAACGCATCCACCGCCAACCAAATTTTTACACTGCAAAAAAAAAGTGTCAGAATAATAACTGGAGCAAATTTTAATGATCACTGCAAACCCTTGTTTGCTAAATATGGAATAATGCCATTACCGTGTCTGTTCATATACTATTCTATGATTGATATTCATAAACACAAAACCAATTTTACACTAATGTCAGAGTCCCATACCTATAACACCCGATCATCTAATCTCCTGAAAACACAGTCTTTTCGACTTACAAAATCAAAAAACAACTCCCCTCCCCTAGGGCTTTACAATAAAATACCGGAGAGAATAAGGCAGCTTCCACTACAGAATTTCAAAAAAAAACTAAAATGTTACCTTCTTAAAAATTGTTTCTACTCTGTGGAAGAATTTGCATCTTCCCACATGGACATATAGAACACTGTACGTTGATATGCAGAACCCATTTATTGTATTTATATATATATGAAGAAGTTCTTCCTCTATTTTAAATATTGCACGACTGTACGTGCGTTTTAGGCAATTTGTATTTCAGTTATATTTATTTAAGTCTGTATTTTACTATAAACTGACACATTCTTCCTAGTTTACATTTTATATTGAATGATATGACTTGCTACAAATGTTTTTTCTTTTTACATAACGTAGTCAAATAAAATCTATCTATCTATCTATCTATCTATCTATCTATATAAATCTATTGGGTATATAATAAGGTGCGTTTACAGCTGCCCTTACGCTCGCATTCATAAACGATTGGATCTTCTTCCTGTATGTCTGCGCACACTGGCCCCAGGTAGTGCATGCATACAGTATTATTGGCATTAGAATCGTTCTGATCATTAGTAACTTGACTTTCAATGCCATGTTACTACTTCTTCCTATGATCGGCGCCAGGCGTCGTCTGGCCATTCCTATTCTCTGCTGTACGTGGGCCTGGAATGTTACTTTCCTGTCTAGGATGACCCCAAGGTATGTCGCTTTGTTTGTTCACGGAATCTCTTGTCCGTTGAAGGTGACGTTGCCTTCCGGTTGTACGAACCTGCGAGTGAACAGTATCGCCTGACTCTTGTCAGGGTTGATACTGATCTTCCACAGGTCAGCCCACTCCTCCAATCTGTCTACCTGTTGTTGAAGGTATCTAGTAGCGTGTGCTTGACTCGTAGATCTCGCCAGGAGGGGCGTGTCGTCCGCGTAGAGCGCCAACTTGTTGAAGTTGTTCTCTAGCTTGGGCACGTCTGCCGTGTATACGGAGTAGAGGTGTGGCGAAAGGACTGAACCTTGCGGGACTCCTGCCTCCAGTAGTCGAACCGTTGATAATTCGTCTCCTACTTTGCAGCGGCATCGCCTGTCAGCTAGAAAAGACTGAATTGATCTTACCATTGGTTTTGAGTATCCAAAATCGCTCATCTTGGCCAGTAGCGCGTCATGCAAAAACTCTGTCAAACGCCTTGGAGACATCTGAGAAGATAGCTCCGGTGTTGTATTCTTTGCCAAGGTTGAAGCCTTCTGTCGCAAAGTCCACTACCCTCAGGACTTGTAGCTCTGTTGAGTGTTCTGATCTAAAACCGTGCGCGGATCATCAACTCCATATATAGTTCCTGAACCAGCTCTGGGGGTACCAAAATCATTGGTACGAAACCAGATTAGGACATGGACCAGTAAGAAGCACAGTGTACTGGACAAAAGTACCTAGCAACCAATACAGCAGAACCTTTTTCGTCCGAGAAAAGAACCGAAGAACTACTTCAATATAGTAGGAATCGGCTCAGAATAATTACAGGGTTACTAACCGGTCACTGTCCGCTTAGAGGACACCTGAATAAAATGGGGCTGTATAACGGAGACCTCAGCTGCAGATTATGCAACGAAGGGTTAGAAACAGCTCTACACATCTTATGCGAATGTGAGGCACTGAATCACAGGAGGCAGGCAATATATGGACGTACAAAAAAGAATATGACGAACGTCCAACACGGAACCTGTACAAACTAGTCAGGAAAAGAGACTGATGGAATGGGTGTCATGAGATGATGGGAGAATAAACGCAGTGAGCCCAAGAGGCTGCAGGGTTTTCTGGGGACTCGGAAGATACAAAAAAAATTCAGTGGGAAAAATAAGGCCTTTGCGAATATAAGTAATGTGAATATTCAATGATTATAGCTCTACAAAGACAAGAAGCTGAATAACGCTGTCTACAGAATCAGTCTTGAGTGGGAATATTTTCAATCAGATATAGTCATAATTCAAAATTGTTTATTTTGATATTTAAAACAGCTAACTCAAAATTGGGATCGTCTAGTTCGTTCTTGAAATGACAAGTTTGTTGACGAACGCACAGTTACCCGACCCAGACAGAAAATCAATTTCAAATATACCACGAGACAACGAAAAGTTTATCGATGATCCAACTTATCGGGCAATATCATTTCATCATGAAGTGCTTATTACTGGCCACTTCATTTCATAGTTGTCAACATGAATCAACTCCATCGTCATTGATATAAGGTGTAAAAATGCTAACATATCTGTGATTAATTTCAACAAGAGAAACAATTTTCTTAGAAAAATTATATAATAAAGTTTGTTCCCGTTTATTGATGTTTTAATAGGCTTATAACATGGTGTCAGAAGTAGCTACTCATCTGTGAGAATTCCAGCCCATAATTCAAGAAAAATATGAAAAAAAAATCATTTAACATTTGATGAAGTCAAAATGACGTCTCTGTACGAACCCCCGAGCCCGGGGGTTCGTACAGAGACCGGCTTTTCTGAATATAAGATCAACATAGTGTACAAGACTGTTGACACGTCAGGTGGAAATGTAAAAAACAAAAAATTCAACATCGACAAGTACAACACATCAGGTGTCTACAAGCTGAAATGTGGCTCGTGCTCAAGAAATTGATATTGGAAAAACATCTAGAAATTTTAAAACCAGAGTCTCCGAGAACAAAAAAAGTTATGAATTGAAGAAAACTAATTTAACCTATGTGTTAGAAAACAACTACGACACAAACTTCGACGTACCACATACAGAAAATGAAGGACAGAAATTAAACCTGCTAGCGAAAGTAACCAATCAAATTGAGAAGAACGACAAGACGTTAATTCATTTGTGATGCACTGTTTGGAACCTTTGGTTAGTACTGAATATTACTGCAGTTTTTTTCCAACACCAAACCGTTATTTTAACACCTCGACACGTGTTTCGATCATCAAGTGATCATCCTCAAGAGGAAGATCAGTTTGATTGAAACAAGTGTCGAGATGTTAAAATAACGGTTTGGTGTTGAGAAAAACTCCAGTAATTTCTAAGAAATTGATATGTCACCAATTTTGTACTCATTTTCAACAAAAATTTCCAAGAACTAGTCGATTCATAAGTAACAATAACAAAACCTCCTTCCTAACTTTGCTAATTCTAATCAAAGCATACCACGAAGAGTAGAAATCCTTGGTAGAATACAATTCTTTTGCCTCAACCCCGAAATCTTCGCAAAAATTCAGAAATATTTTTATAGCTGTCAAACACCGGTCCTATTACATTTATATTTTAATAAAATTGATTGAATGGTTTTTCAAGGACTGAACTCTATTTGGTTACTGTTACATCCAAATGCAGAGTCCAACAGACTGTTGGTTGACATTGGAAGTAGCATTCTGGAAATGACCTCTGACTTTATGCCTCCAACTGTCAACTACGAACTGCCTTATAAAGTACTATTCCCGAGTACTGCGGGAGAAGAAAATATTAAGAGCAGATAGTTGTTGGTTCACAGATGGATCAAAAACACCTTCCGGTTCTGGTGCAGGTGTTTTCAGTCGCAGACCCAGGACAGAGTTATCTACCTGCCTAGGAACTTATGCGACTCTATGTAAAGCGGAAATTTACGCTATTAAAGTGTGTGCGGAGAGATTGGATAAATCCAACCTCACTCACAAGTCAATAAAAATATTCTCGGACAGTCAAGCGGCCTTGGAAGCTCTTGGCTCCCACCAAGCAACGTCTAAATTGGTAGCAAACTGCCAAAAAGACTCTTCGATAGAAAGACTAAACAGATTGTCACTGGTCTGGGTTGCAATCATTAACAAATTTGATATGATTGAAACATTCGTAACTTCAGCACTTTTGTAGTTTTCAGTACAATTAATTGCTTTCCACACTTCACCTCCGTTCCAAAAATTGCTCTTGAATTACAATTGTACTCAAGTAATTCGTCGTCAGCTCAAGAGGTCTTAATACTTTCCTGGTGATGACAATATTGGAAACAGCTTCTTTCAATTCACTTCCATTCATTATTTTTGGCATACATCATGTCTAGCTGTTAGATTACTACATGATAATTATAATGTTTTTTCATCCAGCGAAAACTTTGACGTCACTTTTGTTGTCATCATAAAAACTACAAGACGCACCACTCGATTTATTCTCCATTGAATTGCACCGTATCAAGTAGAAATATCAGTGAAAAAATCATTCTAGACATTCGCTGACAAGAGCTTCATCAATAGAGAAAGGCCGCTTGAATTTATTGGATTCTCCATCCAAATCTCACTGGCGATAACATCAGTTTGGAGTATTGGGAATGGCCAGGAGCCGAAATGACCAAATTTAAATGCAATGGTCCCGAAGTTTAAAACGCATTTAGATAAGACACGGCCATCTATTTCTCCGAGTTCTTTTGTCGAAAGTTCTATGGAGAATCGTTTGTGTAATCCTGCGAGAATAAAACTAAAAACCCAGCGATTCTGCAGGATAGCAGTAGTTTCGAACTCTCTTTGATGTATGTACTAAGGAATAGCGATGGATGTTTTGAAGTAGAAGCGTCGATCTTTTCAATGGACGATTGAATTCAATTCCAAAGAGTTGAAGTCAAATGGGCATTGAATTATTTTAATTTTATGACTTTCTTATACTGACAGCTTACAGTTTCTCGAAAGTAGGTTCATACTATTTCTGTCATCATGTAATTTTGAAAAAGGCTATTATAAGGTATAAGATACTAATTGTATTTCTATGGCAATCAAACCATCTTCACAATTACTTCGTTTGATTTTTCCAGTTTTTGATTGAACTTCAGAAATGAATGAAACATATGAAACATTTTTATGGTACTGAAACTTTCACAAATGTCAAAAGTGACTTGAATATGTGGCCAAAGACCCTTTGAGATATTGGTAGCTGAGGATTTATGAGAGGGCGACGATGATATTGAACATGTATGACGTGAAATTGATGATACGAATAGTTCTGATAATGAATACTGATGAGCAGTTAGTTCACGAGTTGAAACGCTGGAACCAAACTGATTTCTTAATAGTAATTTGAAGTCATCGTAAACTCTGGAGAATCTTCTATTAACTAATTTATCTTTTAGTAGGTATCTTCTAAACAGTTTTTGTGTGCCATGATGACATCCACCCTAGCTTACTATTTTTAATACAAGATAATGAACATACATATAACAGAGGGAATCATTCGGGTTGTTTTACGTTGACAGAAAGAACGTTCGAAAGAACTGAGATAATACAGTTCAAAGTAGGCTCAAGAAAATGGACAAAACTTTTGAAACAACCTAATACATTTCTGGAATCAGTTCGGCATGGCAAAGGCGAGAATAGGGAAAAAAAAATTTTACTCGTATTTTAACAATAGAAGCTCGAAGATATGCCAATCTCTATACTTGAACCATTGTTTCAAATTTATGTGTTTTGGGAACTTTCAGTACTATTGTTTTACCATGTTTTTTAACTACTATACGCTCTGTACATTTTAAATCATAATCCTGAATATTCACAAACAAATTTTTCCAAACTGTGCTCTTTAAAAAAAGCGATTTATTTCCAACCCAGTCACAGGAAAAAATGCTATTATTACAGAGTATATATGGAATAAACAATAAAAATAATGGAATATAGAAATGTATAAATGTGAATGCTAAACAAAAAAAGAAATTGTTTAATGTCTGAACAGGAATAAATCCCAATAACAAGACATATTAATATTATTAACAAGCATTTTACAGTTTATGTCTGCCTATATACACACAATACACATACATATATACATACATACACATATACATGAATACAATACTAATTTATCAAGTAGAAACACCTGAAGCGAGTAAACAAAAAATGAAATAAAGTAAAAATTTAGGAGAGTTGAGCAAAAAATTAGGTGGAACACTTGTATGCAGCAAGCTAGGAGAGTAATTGAAAAAAAACCATAAGTCAGATATAGAGCTAAGAAGTAAAAACATAGTTCAAGTGTATTACAAAAAAAAATAATTCAGCAGTAATACAGTAGTAGTAATAAGCTCACCTGGTAGAATAACTTTCAATTTGGGCTCATGTATTTTGACTAGAGTGTAAAAGTTTCTTAACGTGGTTCTTAACTTGACCAATAGGTTCATAATAAATGTCGAGATTTTCACAGAGTTGATTATAAAGTTTGCTTATTGCAACAACTGGTGACTTGAGTGATATGTTTGTTCTAGAATTTGGTAGATAAAAAGTCAGTTCATTTCTAGAATTTATTCGTGGAACATGAAAGTTGAAGTGGGAGAGTAGTTCGGGACAGTCAATTAGATCATTCACTAGTTTATAAATGAAAATTATAGAGTAGTAGGTTCTTCGGTTTTGAAGGGATAATAGATTAAATTTATTCAGCAGTATTGTTGTTGTTGTTGTTCAGGATAAACTTCTTCTAGCTTGTAAGTAATATATTTCATGAAGCCTCTTTGTATATACTCGATTTTGTTTATGTGGACATTATATATGTGGAATATGTGGACATTGTATAAGGGTGACCATATAAGGGAAGCAACAAAGTATATATATAAAATATTGAGTATATAATACAAAAAAAGTTTCAAATCATGCAATTTAGCAGTACTGACACAAAAGTATTTGTAGTATTATTAAAAGTGATTATGGATACAAGAAACCAAAGCGTTTAGAGAGTCGAAATGAATATCGCAGTGTTCATAGATTTTATTGAAGCTACTGCACATAAAATTCAATGGTGATCGTAGCATTATATTTGTGCGTGATGCTTCGCAATTTATGCAGGAATTTTATACCAAGAATAACTCTCCTATTTTCCAAAGAAGTCATATCAAATCGTGTCAACAATATGAAAACCGATTGCCGTCTTTCTCAAACTTGAAAAATCAAAAGAAATTTCCGTGATCATCCCACCCCCAGCCTAAAAGCAGGTCCATGTCAGGCACGTGCAACGTTTATCTTTAAAAAAGGCCGGAATGGCTGCAAACAAAACAAACCGAAAACAGCTTAATAGAGTTATCAACGTCAATGAGATAATGCTTTTCACCCTGCAGACTATCCGCAGATATGTCCGGGTGGAGGAGTGGGGAACGCTATCCTGAGGGATAGCCCGTCCCATTTCGCCCCTCCCCAAACACGCCCCTGTCAAGGGAGCCCAATTTCCAGGAGCATCCCGATTGCAGTGCCGAAAGAGATTTCGAACATTGCATGTTAACTGTTGCGTAACGAAGTTTGAGATCTGTGTTTGGGAGAGTGGTGATTTTCGTGAATTTCGGCCATCAGGAACTGTTTGGTTTTTAGTGATATCGTTTCATGGACTGTTGTCGTTTGTTGGTTCTGAATGTTGAATAAAATTATGACAGGTATGTTTTCTGTAACAATTTTCCGTGGCGCTAACAACAATTGCCGATTCTTTTGTGTCAGGACTTCAGAGGCATTGTGTAAATGCATTTTGTGAATTTCTGTGTCACCGAAACAACTAAATAATACTTTTTAATGGTGAAAAAAATACCCCTGGCTATATATTTCATTTTAACAAATTGTTTTTGAACCTTTAATTAATAAATTACCCAATGAAAGTGACATTTCTAAATATTTGACAATTGTGAAAGGTAAAGTGGAACAGTGGGAACTATTGGTTTCTTAATGATATCTTTCACTTTTTTTTGTCCTAAATTTTTAATGAAATTATGATAATTTATGTTTTCTGTAACAATTTTTCGTGACCTAAACAACAAGTGTCGATGCTTTTGTGACAGGATCTAAGGACCTTTGTTTTTGTTCTTTGTTCTGGACTGATATCCTTCAACTATTTATCTTTTTATGAATTTGAGAGTCTTTCAATTAGAAATTTGGGCACAATATTAAAAGTAACCTTTTATAAGTAACGGTTATTGAATTTTTGAAAATTCCTCAGCTGTTTAGGAACTGTAGTTATTGAAATTATTGACATTATTGATAATGATGGTTTCTATCAATGTACTCCTGACCAATACAGTAATTTTTATTTTGAGATAGATTTTTGAGAGAGACATTTATAATATTTTCAAAATGTAGCGGAGGTGTCAAAACTTCAGAAGAAAAGTTCTAACAAATGAACTCTACTTGTCCGTTATGGACGTTTCGGATTTCAAAAGTCCATCGTCAGGGATCTACAACGAGAAGAAATTGTAGCAGGTTTTAAATTTCATATATCCAGGTATTATTTTTCGTTTTAGAATCCTGATCAATCAACTTATTGAAATTCAAAAACATCGGCAATTGAAGAGTATCGATTCTCTCCGAAACTAGTTCCCTAATGAATCAAGTAGTATTTTTTTTCCATCAGTATAATAATAAATAATAGTTTTTTCCTATTTTTCTTATTTTTTTAATTTGAATCAATTTGAGAAAATCACAATGACCAGATGTCGAATTATTATACTTTCGAAGGAAATTCCTATTATTGAACAATTAGTACTGGGTTGAAACCACGATAAATATTAACAAGAGTAAATAATAATAATAATAAAACGTCATTATTCACCTGAAGTGAGAACATACAGAACATACATATACTAAAAAAATGAGGTGAATGGGAGGAGTGTCAGCAAAGTTGTTTTTGAACTCAACCTTCGAGAAAAAAAGATAAAAATTAAATACGAAATGAGTAATGAAACCTACAGTACGTACATTTTTAAAAAACAAATATTATTCCGTCACCAAATCTTTTGCATAAAAGAATGAGCCACGGTCAGCATGAAAAAAAGAACTACTCAAATATGTTCTTCGAATCTTTTTTGAAGTTTTTCAACATGTAAGATCTGAATTCAATGGGCAGGAGATTGTCGAATTTAGCTGCGTTGTATGAGAAGCTGCGAGTAAAAACAGAAGATCTGTATTCAGGAATGACCAGCAACGACCTGTTTCTAGTGGAAAAACTGTTAATATTCGAGAAAGAATTCAAATTTCTTCATTAAATAATGTGGCTTTAAAAAAGTTTGTGGGGATCAAATAGTGAGGTGTACTTTTAGAAATTGCTGTGGATCTTCATCAAGTAAGGGCCGAATCGATTAGAAAAATAATGTGGCATTCCGGTATTCAAGGCCTTGTGGATATTTGTAAATAGGGGCAATGTCCTGAGTTTCGGTAGTTTTGGTAAAGCATATTCATCTTCAATATTTGTCGTTTTAGGTACTTTGATGTAATATGGTAATTCTGTTGTTTGTCGTTCTGATGGGAACAATAATTGAATAAAAAATAACAGCAAAATATCTCATAATAGGTATATATGATCATACAATCTTTATATGTTATTCTATTCTGTTTCCATTAATTATAAAGAAAAACATATCTGAGTAATAATTCATTGCGATCATCACTGAACAGTTCACAAAACCACAACACGTGTTTTATTATACAATAGCTTATCGACGATTGTTTATACACAAAACGTCTGAAGGGGTGACCACATAAGTTATTCATCCACAACGGGATATTCCGATTCAATACCAGAAAACGTCAAATATATGAATATAAACACAATTAAAATAACAATTTTGAATACACGTTTCAAATTATAAAAAAATACCAACTGAAAAATGATGTACCGTTTTTGTTCAATGAGTCGCTTGTAGTGAAATATTATTTCACTAGATACTAAAGTTCAATAGACTTATTTTTTTCAAAATGAATCTTATGTCCATGTTCTCGAAGTGTGCACTACGAGATTATCAATTGGTTATGTCATTTGCATATACCTAATTACCTGTTCCACTGATAAAAACGTAAATTCAACTACCTGGTATAATTATTCGAACCAATGGACTTGTTTGCGATGTTTCCTTGATTCAATGGCAAAAACAGGAAAAGTTTAGGGCCCACGTATTGAACCTTGAAGAACGCCTTGCGTATTGGTGGCTGGTGTCGTCAAATATAACAGGGTTGAGCTGTTGAAAGCTCTTGAAAATTGATTGCAATCGCGGAATACTGTGTCTTAATTTCGAAAAAGCCATTTCAGTAGTGATTGTCCAAGGTAATCAGTTCATAAACTCACATTTGCTTTACTGATTCCAAAATCGTTCATATTATTATTAAATTGAACCATTTATTGGTTCAATTATGTTATGATGAGACATTGCGAACAAAGGAATTGAAAAACAATTACGCTTTCTTCCATGCAAATTCAGAATAGAGATTCAACAGTATTTATATAAATGTTTCTCAGATGTTTGAGGCGAGAAATCGTCAACGAGTGAAGCCTTTTTGAAAAAGGGTGCAATGAATAGTTGGACCTTTATTATTTCTTGATCTATTCATCATTCATGCATCAATCAGGTAAATTGTACTTTTTTTATTACATATGCGGCTTGGATAGCTTCAAGCTCTGAAATGTAAACGAATTAACAGAAACATTTAATTCGGGTTACGAAACCATCAAGGAAATGTTTGACTAATTTTCTTGTAAGACAAATAACCTTTTTCTCTCCAGTACTGTTCAGTGGTTATTCCATGTCCTATTCAGAGAATGTGAAAGACGTTTATTTCTCAAATTTGAAGATTTCAAAACAACCCTTATAGGTAGATAGATAGATAGATTTATTAAAGCTTTCAATTTAAACAATTGATAAGACTCAAGTCATAAAAATTATTACATTAACAATACAAATGTCAGTTAATATTGATATAAATAAAAGCATGTGGTAAATACAATAAGTATATTAAAATGACAGGAACAAATAAGTAAATATCACAGATAAAGATTGATGAGTAGAATGTAATACTGAAGTTACTAGGAAGCTTAAATTTGATACAGACTGAAAATGGTTATTTGTCCATGAATTCTTGTAATGAATATGGCTCAATGTCACACAACAGATCGAAAACACGTTTTTTAAAAATTTGTTTTATCCGATCTTCTTTGATAATCAAGGGTAAATGGTTGTAGAATTTAATTGATGCGTAATGCGGCCCATGCTCTGTGTTTTTCAATCTATGTTTAGGAACAATATAATTGAATTTCTGTCAGGTGGAATACTCATGTCTATATTTGTCATCTTCAAAATTCGATTTGTTCTCGTTTACAAAAAGTACAGAAACATAAATATATATAGCATATATAGTAAGCATTTTGTTACCCTTGAAGGTACCACGACAAGTATCTGTGTAATTCATATTGAACATTGTTTTCAATATACGTTTCTGCATTATGAAAATACGTTCCAGTTGTGTACTCCCTCCCCATACTAATATCCCATATTTCAGCAGAGGATAAACAGTCCCATAATATGCCGTTTTCAGTGCATCGATTTTCAAGTGACGTCTCAACACTCGAATTACATAACACTTATTTGCTAGTTTTTTTGCAAGATAGTCAGGATGTACCTCATAATTCAGTTTATCATCTATATAAATTCCTAACAGTTTTGTACTCGTTGAAATATCTAGTCTTTCACTGGCACCATGAGATTGGAATCATCTGCATAGCTCACAACTTTAGTACTTGATTTTTTGTAAATTTCAGAGAAATCATTTATGTATATAATAAATAGTGAAGGTACAAGTACACTTCCCTGTGGTACGCCTTTTTCTATTTCAGTGAAGTCTGAGAAAAATTCAGTATTTCGTTGCCTAATATATACTTTTTGCTTCCTGTTACTCAAATACGATTTCAAGAGATTCAAGACATTTCCTCTTATTCCGTAATTAAAAAGCTTTCGAAGTACCTACGAGTACCTATATACTGTTGATATCTTCGACAAAGTACAGAAGCTGACAAAAAAATTATCAATGATGATGGTGTGAAAGAAAGGATTGATTTAGGTAATTTCTGGGGTCATTCTCAATATTTCATAATGTATACCTAGATTTTAATAATCCGTCTCTAATGTATGTCGTTTTCTGTTTGGCCCATTACCAAATATTGGATTATACTTAATTATTATTTGGGGCATCATCCGTCATACTTCGAAACATATTCAATTATTAAAATAACTAATAAGCAACGGCTTCAATCATTGTAACTTTGTGAAGTATGCTTTGTTGTTAAGTCAGACCCGAATACTTTATTCAATAACTCATTTCGATTTTATTAACACAATTTCCGATTTCAAAAACATTTCTATTGAAATAAAAAATATGTAAAGTATTTCAGGCTCGCTTCCAAATTGATATAATGTTGTTCAAACTATCACTTGATAACTTTGTTTTCAAGAGAAATAAAGTTGACTCATGGTATTGTATAATTTCCTAGGCAATAAACAGTAATAAGACAGTAATAACAGTAATAAAATTAAAAGTTGGTTACGTTATAGAACATTCTTCTAGAAATATAGACATACAAATAAATAAAATGCCAAGAAACCATAAATGTCACCTTGCAACTATATATGCAGAGTGTGACTGGAAGCAAAAACAAAGACACTCTGACAATATATAATAACCCATCATTATTTTGAAACATGATTCTCAGATCTCAGATGATGTACGATCGAGGAACCGCATACTGCATGGATCTTCGCGAAGTCGCTATTCTTCTGACACGTTCTTCCTGCAGAACACTATTCTTTCAGTTTTGAGAAACACTGTTTCGATGAAGAGACACAAAAGCGTGAAATTTTGCGTCAAAGCACACCTCCTAACTATTGTATCCTTCCTTTATTCTGAAACGCACATGAGTGAAGGTGACTGACTTCAGTGGTATTCCATACGAGCTCACACATCATTTTGGGGTGGTACTTCAAAATACATATTGTCTTTTACTAATATAAATGATCTCTTCTGAAAATCAAGGTAAAGTTTTTTAGTTTTTGCACCATTTCTTTCCGTTTTTTTGGAGTAAAACTCCAAGCGCGCTTTACTTGAGGAGAGAGCCAGTGAATGCGTCACGAGAGCGTTACGAAAAGTGTGATCGGGCGAGGCGAACGGAAGTTGAGAGGGAGGCATAAGTTAGTAACGAAAAAAGAGAGAGAATTGCGTTTCATATATTATTGTAGGGACAAAAGAGAGAGGTGCGAGCACACTTATAGGGTCGAGCAGACTCTGTAGAATTAGGAGAAAACTATTGCCTCGGTCTCACAGTCAACCACAGTAATTACTAGATAATGCAAATAATGAAAATAACAAATAAAAATGAAAAATCTATTCAAAAATGTCAATTCATCAATGAAAACCCATAATAAAATTAAATATTTGTAGAAAAGTATTATATGTATGTGTATAAACATGTGTATAATCATACTCGCTTTTTTTTTCTTTATTTCTATTACTGATAGTTTTCAATTCAATTGGCCATTTTATCTCAAATTAAATTTACCAAGCGATATGTTGATGTGTAATTTTTCCATGAATAGTAAGAAAAATGTATTTTTATCTCTTCAGTCTTTTGAATGTGATTTCTAAAGTTGTTCTTTTAAAATATGTTCATTTTGATAAATGAAACATGATCCAATCGTTTTAGAAATACTTCAATCACAACCTCATAACTAACTGAAGAATTAAAAGGTGAGATCTATAGACATGTGTTTGAACACATAAATCTGTTTAAAAAATCTGTTTTTCCGTTAATCAGCTGCCGCCCCCATACGAACGACAACTCTCAGAAGTTAAGAAACTTGTGCAAGTTAAGGACTAACGAGGTCTTACCTTTTAACGTGTGATTCCTAACACCCATTTCTGGAGAATAATTTATTGTGGACAACTCCCTATTTTCTATTCAATTCAGTGTTATTTTTAATTTCTTTTATTTACCACATGGAAGATAACAAACTGAATATTGACTTATTTAGATCTGTCTTGATATTATTAAAATAATATAATAATATTGATTATTGATTGATTATGCATTGATGAGTTTTTCTGGATTTTCTTAGTTTCACAAGTGATAACAAGTATGAAAATAAGAAAATAAATCTTTCGAAATAAAATCTTGAAACACGCATCTTCCCCAACGTACCTACAAAGTAGCCTGTGGTAAATGCCTACCAGATGCCTGCAGATGTTTCTCATTCATCCAGCTACAGGACCATGCTGAAATCAGTTGACTAGGTCATCTAAAGACCTGTTTCAAGGTATTACCTCTCGTCAGTGCAGGAAAGATACAACCAAACTCGACATATATTGTTTCATATACTGTTAAAAAAAAGGGTGAATTTTAATATCAATCTGTTCATCAATTTCTATTTTGTACCCTTCAAAATATTTCCTCAGATAGAATACAGCATCGCAAATGCGATAACATGAAAATAGTTAGTAAGTTTTATTTTAACACTCATATCATAAGTAGCTATTTTCCGGTTATTTTTCATCTTGATCGAAAACGAGTGTGATGCTAACGTCAATTTTCAAATGAAGCTATTTGAAAAAATCCTTTCTGATGCGGACTTTAATAGTCACACTGTATATGGCATATTATAATGATGTACCTGTATTACGAAATTAAATTCAGTTGATGAAAGTGAATTCGGAAATCAAAAATATGTCCAAATAGAAATGTTAGATTTCAATAAAAACTAATTAGAGACGTCAGCATTTATGATCCACCACTAGACAGCGATGCTTCGACCCGTCATTGGTCTCATCAGTGGTGCTAGACTAAACCACAAATGCTTTATTGGATTCAACTGTCTTTAAAGAACAAGCCTGAAATCCTCGTTTATCATTTATCCTGATAGTGCTACAATCAGGATGAGGTTGTCATTTCTTATCTCAGTGATTTGTTTTGTATCACTACGATTTACAAAACCGCATGAATTGTTGCGGTTTTGTACGGAAAAATCTCAAATACTTTATAAATTCCCATCAAGTATCAGTCAATTCATAGTTACTTCATTATCAATATCCTCACATTCCAAATCCTGCATTCACTAATAGCCAGTAGGTGAAGTCGATGTTTCATTTTTAGAATGTAGTGTAAGTTTTTGACGATGGAGGGAATACTAAATATCTTCAATCATATATTACCCGTAAAAAATTAATATTTGTTTAATTCGGTCCAATAATAAGACCTAAGTGTCTTTGGAAGAAATGGAAATCAAGCACAGCTGTGAATACAGTCCATTATGTTGGAACCAAAGGGTCTTAAATTTAAAATGCCATGTTTTTGGCAGAGATTTTTTTTTTGGGAAAGAAGTTTCTACATCTTCAACTCTATTCATCTTTGTAACGAGTTTATTTGAAATAATTTGCTTTCTTCCTTCCTTTCAAAATTTTCCACATTTTTTGTATGAAATTGAAGAATTAGAAAGCCAAAACCTCTCTTTGCCAAGGGTTTTTTTGAGTTTTCCAAATATAGTTACCATTATGTCATAATGAACGGAAAACAGTCATCTTTGGTTGAAATTATAGAAGAGGCAATGTTCAGTACAAGTTTCCTTAATAATTTGAAGATTGGGGCCAAAAATAACATATAAGTATCGCTGGTAAAACTAAAATTTGAGAACATTACAGAATAAACACAGATACTGCAAAGACTGCGAACTTTCTGGGACAAGTGATAGCATATCTCTCACGTAGGTAGTTCGGATAGTCAAATACGATATTCAAAAAGCATTACGTCTCAGTTTGGGATTATTAATTAAAATTAATAGATACCCTTGCGGTTTCTGTGGTCCTGAACTGCTCTAAAAAAACCGCGTTCAAGATATGATATTGTATCTGAGGATATCCGCCAGAGGTTCGTTTTTAATTCTATGGCAATTAGGCAGTTTATGTGAGTATTGATAAGCCAAATTGAATCGAATGGAGACGTCATTTGTTTATGTTATTATGAACTATTCACTCCCATGGAATGAATTGACTTTTTGAAATAAATCAAATTCAGTTATCATTGTAATTGTTGTCTCTGATCTCTGAAAGAAACAGTTGAACAGTTGTTGAAGAATAATATACTATCTTCAATAGGCATTTCGGGAACTGTCTCTGTCTCCTTCTTCGACACCTCAATGGAAACTTTTCAAATTGAGTAACCATATTGGCATTGGATATGGAAAATTTCCAATGTTTTGAAATGACGTCATATCCTCCTCTCCTCTTCCCATTTCATTAATTTTTCACATCTCCATTTATCTCTAAAATATGCTCTGCCACTCAAAATTTTCCTACCTATCGGTTTTTTATATTACTTTTATGTTCTGATTCTCTTATTTCAAGAGGTCTTTCAGTTTCGCCAATATACGTTCGACCTCATAAACATAGAACACTGTCAGCAAATTTTTTTCATTTTTTTATTTCTTTCACTTCTTAAATATGTTAGTTATGGTAATTTTAAGAGAAATTTCAATTATAATAAATGAATAATTTTGTAAAAACAGGTAGATTTTGGAGAAACAGTTACTTGTAGGTAATTTATAGACATGTTAATTATTTGCATTTTATGCCAAAACTCAATTGGATAAATGATTAATCCTAATAAATCTCAAAAAGACAGGTAGATTTTGATATGGTAATTATTGGCATTTTAAGACAAATTTCAAATTGATAAATGATTAATTCTGTCAAAACAGGTAGGTTTTGAAAAAATGATGAACAGGTAATTTATAAATATGGTAATTATTGGAATTTTATGTCAAAACTCAATTAGACGAATGATTGATTCATTGTGGTGAAATTGTTAAATTTTGTGAAAGCAATTGTAATACAACCTTACTTCTGAAAAACAGGTAATTAACAAATTTGAAAATTATTGGCATTTCAAGACAAATTTCAATAAGATAAACGATTAAATTTGTCGAACCAGGTAGACATTAAAAAAACGATTATATCTATGCCAAAACTCAATTGATAAATTTTAGCAAAACAGGTAAATTCTGAAGAAACAATAAAATGACAATGTTATTTCTAGGCAGATATTTTTAAATATGTTAATTATTGGCATTTTATTCCAAAACTCAATTAGATAAACGATTAGTTCTGGTAAAACAGTTATATTTTGAGAAAAGAATTAAGATACAACTGCACTTCTCATTTATTTAACAAATATGTTGATTATTGGCATTTCAAAAAAAAATTCGAAAATATAAATGATTGATTATGTGAAAACAGGTAGATTATGAAAAACCAATTCTAGGAAATCAGGTAATTTATGAATATATTAATTATTATCATTTCATGCCAGAACTCAATTGGATAAGGGATTAGTTCTGGCAAAACAAGTAGATTGAATAAAAACGATTAGTTCTGGGAATACAGGTAATTTATAAATGAGTCACTTATGGGCATTTCATGTCAAAACTCAATTGGCTGAATAATAAGATTTGACAAAACAGGTACATTTTGAAGAAATAAAATGACAATATCATTTCTTGGAAAGCAGGTAATTTATAAATATGTGTAATAATGACTTTTTATGCCAAAACTCAATTAGATGCCTGGTTAATTTTGGTGAAACAGTTATAACTTGAAAAAAGAATCAAAATGCAACCTCATTTCTGAGAAAACAGGTAATTAACAAATATGTTGATTATTGGCATTTCAAAACACATCAATGACATAAATAATTGATTCTGTGAAATCAGGTAGATTGTGAAAAAGCAATTTTTTCAGGTAATTTATTAATCTGGTAATTATTGTTATCTCATGTCAAAACTCAATGGGATAAATGATTATTTCCGGCAGAACAGGTAGATTTTGAAGAAACATAACAATATTACTTCTAGGAAGTAATATTTTGATTTTTATCCTTTATTTTCTGTATGTTATATGTCGTAGTCCATATTGAAGTTGTGGTTATAACATATCTAATGCAGCAACCAACAAGAAGATATTCACTCACCCTTCTTGAACAAGTTTTCATAAAAAGTAATTTTCTATTGTCATTGTTTTTTCAAAATCTACCTGGGTCACCAGAACTAATCAATTTTCTAATTAGGTTTTGTAATCTGCTGTTAAATAAAAGACATTGTAGAATAGTTCGATATATAATTATTATCATGGATAATACAGTGATATCATACCCAGGAAAAAGGACATCGACCCAAAACAAACTTCAATGTATCGCCTTTCTTTCTCTGTCAGTATTGAATAACGCACATTTTGCGTCTGATGAGAAACCACGACGCGCTGGAAGAGATCATTTTCAATTTTTTCAAATATAAACATACACATCTGAAAATCGCACAGAGGCACTTTTCGGTGAGGTTATTTGCAAATACAAGATAGTGTTCCAGGAAATGTCGCGGGGATATTTTTAGATATTATGACTTCGAAAACGTCGAGCTGCACGTCTAAACAATAAGGAGACCGATTCGAGGCACTTTATTTTGTAGTTGAGTTTCTGTTTTGGCGAAACACCTGAGAGGATTGAACTTGATATTTATGAAGAAACGGTATTCTAGCAGAGGGTACTTTAAAATACATAACGGGTCTTTTGGGTCTTGCTGGGCATTCTACTAATTTATATTTGTTTATCTGAAGATGAATCAGTGATTTCTCGTTGCTTATGGTGGACTATAATTACCTGCCTTTGACAAATGTGTTAGAACATTGACACATGGGAAGTAGCAACGTTCTTCTGCAAGTGTTTACTTGGGCAAATTTGATTTATCGGTGTTTAAAAAGTATTATCTTTTACGTTAATGAAGACAGTTATGAACCACGTAATTTAGACGAGGCTCACTTTTGAAGTTGTTATAATGACTAGAAAAAAAACTTTTGTAGAGAAAACTCTTTCATTACAGCTGATAGTTCAAAACATGAAATGTTTCAACTGCTTTTTGAGCAGATGAAAATCGATCTCCACGTAAACAGAAGGATATAGACAATCATTTATACAGGGTGTTTATTAAACCAGCGGCAAAAATTAAAGATCTATTCGTTGGACTATTTTAAGGATATTTTGTTCTTTGATGGTTTTTGATAGGGCGCTTTTTTTCGAAGATATGGGGCGAAAAATAATTCCGACAATAAAAATGTTGATAATTTCAAAATTATTAACGTAGCCGGAATAAAAGTATAGCGTACCACACTGGATCTACGAAGTAATAAAAATTCATTAGTTTATACTACTCCAGTGAAAGATGTGAAAGATTTGAGAAATCGAATAACTGCTGGGTGTAACGCAATCAGAAACGATCCTGGTGTTTTTGAAAGAGTTCGGGAGTCAATGAGGAGAAGATTGGACTCTGCATCCGAGCGAGGGGTAGTCATTTTCAACAGTTCTTGTAGATTAAGAAACATTACATGTAATATTTAGTTGTAAATTGTTATTGTCGAAACTCTATTTCGCTCCGTATTTTCGAAAAAAGCGCCATATCAAAATATTCTTAGAATAGTCCGAGGAATAGTCCCTTAAATTTTTGCCGCATGTTTAATAAACACCCTGTATGTTTTCTTCTTCTTATATTCAATTGTATGTAAGAACCGACGTCATGATGAATAACCACGCAACATCAAAGTTTGATTTATTTTTAAACATCGTTTACCACTTCTTGCAAACAAATTATTATATACCATTCAGCGTTCACCAGCGTTTTTCAATCCCTTAACAGAATGCTGGCAATATGTCCAGTGAAAATAAAAGAACAAATGCTTATTTTCTTGAAAGTGCTTCGAAATACTCGTATAGTGAATAGTTACAATAGTTTCCGCTCATATCAATGTATCAATGTTATAAGTTGAATTTTATACGCATTTTCTTACAACAAATCATATAACCCATTTTTAAGCGTCGTTCAATTGTACGAAATTATCTGAAGGTCTTTTCTCACAACTGCAAATGTTCAAGTTCACCTTATCAAAAGCCACTACTTGAAGTTCTTATTGGGAGTCAGATGAGGCAAATATAGAAGAATCGTCAGATTGTTTAGTTCATTAATATATATTGTCAATAGTAGCAGTCCCAGAAGAGACCCTTAAGGAACACCTATTTACATTCGCATTTCTGTCAGTTCTGGGTCAATTATTAATTAGTGTATTTGACTGTGAAAATTTCCGATTGAGTCTGTGATGATGTCATCTCTGCAAAGCTTCTCATTTTTTATTTTTCCAAGAGAGAAACATCAGTTTGTTGTTGTGAATGGAAAACAATCAGCTTTGTTTGAAGTTACACATGGGGCATCTCAGGGTTCAATATTGGGGCCATGATAATCTGTCATTCAATTCTACTAGGTAATTTATGCTGGTATATGCTACTTATGAATTGTGAACTATTTGCAAATGATACTACCTAGATGAATGTTGATGAAATGGTTTGAAACGGCAAGTCGTTCAAACTAGTAAACTGAATTAGTATTGGTATCAGTATGGAAATGAATAAGTATCATCAACTATTGGTCGGTTCTATCATATTTTTGAAACGGAAGTAGAAATCAATAACTTGAAATTTCATTCTGAACAATAATAGGGGACTGTCACCAAACATATAAATTGAATTGGTCGTATCATATTAACCAGTTTCATAAAACCGGAACTGGCGTTATATTCCTGTTTTACAGAATGTATGTTGAATGGTCCAAAATGAAATATTTTGTCGATACAAAATTTCTGTAATCAATATATTTTTATGAATCATAGTCACATTAATTATGAAATTTCATTTTGGAAATGGCCAGTCAGGTGGATGAAATATTAATTTTTCCAAAGGCGGAGTTATTTAACGTGGAACGTACAAAACTTTCCAACGTAAAATTTTTCTATAGACGGCTCCTCATTCAAAACTTTCTTTCTTTTTTACTAGAAGAACTTTGCCATCTATGCAACTCAGGAAAGTCTTAATCCAACTGAAATTTTTGAAAGAGTACTTTGGAAAATGCTTTAACGTATTATTTCTTCTACATCACTGACTTATTTGCGTCACTGAGAGTAAACCGCGTTAACTTCATCACAGAATTGTGTTATATTCCTATAAAGTTGGAAAGACATTATCGATACCATAATCAATAAAACGTAGAATTAGCTAAAGTTCGGTTATCTTCCTCCCTACAGACTAACAGATAAATCTGTGACAGAATTCTAGAAGCCCTTTGAATGACCGGGACATGCGAAAAGCGGCATCTTTGGGATTGGATATATAGTCCTTCGCAAACAAGTCGGCAATGCAATACTAAAGGAAATCATTTTCGCTACAATAAAAGTTTGGCTTCGTGTATTGATAACGCTCATCATAAAATGCGGAAACAAATACAGAGAGAATTGACTTTTAGAAGGCGGATATCGCCGGCAGATGAACTTGATTTGGCAAAGTGAATTTTTGTGTCTTGCAGAATGAATGGCGCAAATTAAATGTTTTGAATTTTTTTCAGATGTATACTGTATGATGATATTTCGTCGGCCGATCTATTGGCGTCTATAGAAATGTATTGGAACTATCAATGATAAATGTGTGTGTATTCACGTATATGTACATGGATTGAGAGTCATTCAAAGAGATATTTATATTTACGAAACATAAACCTAACCAAAGGCAATTATTCCGCGTGGGGTTATCATCAAGTTTCGGCTGTCAAATATTCAAGACTATGAGTCAACATGAAAAAATAATGAGAGGTAGGGTTATTTAGATGTTTCTGGCATACCAGACAACGAATCGACCTGAAAATTTTACAGTTTGCATAAATGATTATGATCTACACTCCTAAGAAATCTCATACGATGCGGCGTTGCCGCTTCTACTATAAAGTAGCGGCTACTTTGATTTTTCAAAAAGAACACCCTGTATATACTATCATATTATGATTTATCATCATTTTGTCAACAACTTCATGTAGTATTTCTTGTTACTTCTTAGCTTGCACAAGTTTCGACTTTCGAGAGTTGTCAATTGATTGACGAAAAAACATAATTTTGAACAGACAGAAAATTTAAATTAATTTCGATTTTTTTATCAAACATGTACTTTTATAAATACTAAACATCTTGAACTCTCTAGTACTGAAACGATCAAATTCGAATTGGAGTGGAGTATTAACATGAGGATCTTCACTTCAAGTCATAATATTCTTTGCTTCATACAGGGTTTTGAAAAAATACAGATACTTTGATCACACATGAAAAAAAATGAGTAAAAGTCACTTTTTCAAAAGGAACACATTCTTGAGCTATACATTCAATTCTATTCTATTCTGTTTTCTATTATATCCTTTTCCATTTTCTATTCTATTCTATTCTTTACTCTATTAATTCCATTCCATTCCATTCCATTCCATTCCATTCCATTCCATTCCATTCCATTCCATTCCATTCCATTCCATTCCATTCCATTCCATTCCATTCTATTCTATTCTATTCTATTCCATTCTATTATATTCTATTCCATTCCATTCCATTCCATTCCATTCCATTCTATTCTATTCTAATCTATTCCATTACATTATATTTCATTCTTGTCTATTCTGTTCTATTCATTCCAGAACAGAGATATTCAATCAAAAAATAATGTTTCAGAAATTTGAATACCTCTCATCAATACATTTTTGCTAGGAGAATAACTCGGTTTTTTTGTATTTCAGAAGGTTCCGAAGATGAAATAGAAACCTCCACCAAACATTTGGAACTAGAAGACCACTCCATGGAAAGAGCAATGGTACCACCCCATACTGAATCTGACATCCACCAGTTTGCACTAGCACAAGAATACAAAAGGGGATTCTTCTCCCACACCGACAACATGTTACTCGAAGGCACTCCCAAGATCTCCATGAAGAATCCAGAAGTTCTTTACGATAAACCGAGCGTTGACTCAAATCAACAGAACGCGAGAGTTGATATTTACTATCTTAGAGCTAGGGAAGTCATACTTGCCAGTGGGTCACTACCAAGTGAACTGGAACTGAGAGAAACTGGAGTTTTCGCCAAGGTGACCATTCCTAAGGGTACGAAATATGGACCGTTCCAAGGAAAGTGGGCTAGCGTTCCGCAAGATATAAGATTTGCTTGGGAGGTAAGTGATATGTACTAGTTAGCTTCAACATAGAATGATGACTAGGTACATACTGGATCAGCCTAATATTTCCCAAAAAATATCATTTCATTATTTCTTTATGTTAGCCGTAACTGTGGATAATATAATGTTGGTGCCCAATTCCTCAACCGTATCTGGCTTATCCATCTAAACTTTGAACAGTGCATAAGTAAAAAGATTTGTAGGTTTATTGCAGCCATTGCGGCCAACACAAACTCACTCATGTATTTGGCATGTAACAAACCAGCTTCAATATCCAATTGCGAAAGCAATGTGTTGAAAAATTCAATAATAATAACGATATCCCCTATGTTTCCACGCCAACAGATTGATCTGAACAAGACAAATTATGATGTTATAAATCATTAAGAGAAGCGTGGCACTGAGATGTCAAACTGAGATGTCAAAGTTATTGTGATGTCTTTTTAATCTTACATACATAATTTACACACAAAATTATCTGGAAATTTATCAGCGCATTTATTATACGTTGCACAAATTGTGTAAAACATATAAAGTAGTCCTGGAATATTGAATGTTGATGATTTGGGTCGATGTAGGTGATGGGATACATTAAATTTAATTTGGGCTAGCGAATAATCAGGCTGACTCCGGCCACTGAGTAACTTATGTAGAAAACAAACTGATTTTATTGATTCAAATTTTGAAGCGATTTGGTGAGTTTCATAATGAAATCATGGCAAATTTATTTTGTATTGTTTCTATAATTTTCAAGTTAGTTTTTCTGGTTGGCTTCCAATTCAATGTCACAAAAACCCAAGAATCGGTTTCCTCCAAAAACATAAATGTCTTCGAACCGGATATAATAATGTCGGAAGAAACAAGTCCGCTTTCTGCTTCGATAAGTTTGTTGGGGGTTTAAATGAACACCAACATGACTTGGCACAACCATGTCGCTGGAACTGCGAAGGCTGCTTCTTAACAGCTTGAAACACTGTTTCTAATCAGAAAATATTACATAACTCAGCAAGCTTTGATGCTTGATAAAACTAGGATCAGACCTTCTTTGGAGTATTGTTCTCATGTATGGAGCTCCGCCCCTAAGCATGCCCTGAAGCTGCTGACCTCCATCCAGAAAAGAGCCGTCCGCCTGATTGGAGACGCGAATATCAATTGCAACCTGATAGTGTGAAACATAGAAGAAAGGTTGGATATTTGTTTCTCTTCTATAGCGATAGAAAAGTGTTCAAGTGACTTGGCACCTTTTTTTCCACCAAGAGCGGTACATATCAGAAATACGCGACGGCTACTCACTCTTCCATTTGGAGAACTGCGTTTATGTGGAATAAACTTCCTGAGAACGTTTTTTCAAATGGGTTAAATCTCCAGAGATTCAAATCCAATGTGAGTCGCTACTTTCGCACAGGCACCGCTCTCAGAGCGCCTTAAGAATGTTCCTATAGTGCTTGTGTTTTGTACTTAAAAAAATATCATCCATATCAAGTTTGCTTGATGGAAGTTTTTCTGAATTCTTATGTTGATCTGTTTACGAAACTGCTTTCGCAGCATCAAGTATATAGTTTTTGGATTTAAGATCCTTCTGGAAAGTAAAACCCAAGACATATTGATGCTTTTTCACGAAGAACTTTACTATTCACATTGTAATCGAATTCAATTGACTGTATTGTTAGGAATCACACGTTAAAAGGTGAGACCTCGTTAATCCTTAGCTCGCACAAGTTTTGACTTCTGAGGGTTGTTGTTCGTAGGGGTGTGACAGCTGGTTAACGGAAAAACAGATTTCAAACAGATTTTTAAACATATCTTGAGTATGATATTGTGAAGCACTTGTCGAAGTTATGGCAGGATTTATTTTTGATTGACCAATTGAAGATATGACAGATACCATTTTGGGGTAATATACAATCGTTTTGACCAGTACGTTTTCAAATCATCAGTGTTAATACGACAATCTGACACAACCACCTGAACAAAGTTATTTAAGAACAAGAAATGGAGTAGGGGTCCCATATATGACCCCTGAGGTACACCGGATCTTTCCAAGAACGTAACTGACTCAATATTCAATATATTAGAAACGACTCCTGAGATAACTCATCATAAGGTGAATTGGGCTCAATTGAACAGGAAATTTTGAACTATATCGAAAAACCATTGTTCGTCTTATACAGAATACATCAAAAGTTTCTGACCCATGGCGAGCTGAAGTTTTTTAAATATTTTATGATATGGAATACAGGTATCTTGATTTACCCCATTTATATTATGTTCAAAGGTTTTGATTGTCTTGATTGGTAATGTCGAACAAAACATATTTTTTTTCAGGTAAAACTCCACAAAACTTTGTTTTTTCTCAACAAATGTAAGGTTCAAGTATACAATCAATTATAAAAATATTGTAATAGATATTTCATTGTGTAATGACTAGATAGGTGCAATCTTTGGCGTTAAATAACTCTAAAATTCAGTTTGCGTTGAAATTCAGTTTGTCTGCCATCACAATATTTACTTTTTAGATTATGGAAGAACCCAGAAAACATTAAAGTCCATCTATTTCTTCACAAAAAACAATGTCTATCAGAAAATACGTCACAGGCAATATTGTGTTCCACAAAAATAAATGAAAATTTTAAAATTGATTTTGTTCTTTCTTTAATTTTTGACTTTTATTTTTCAAAAATCGTGCCAAGTATGTTCAAATCACATTTAGGTAAAATTACCTATTAACTTTAATTTTCATAAAATAGATAAGCAATTTCTGAATAATCACAAACGATGCCAGAACCACCAAACCGAATATTTTCAATGCATTTCATCGAAACCGTTAAAAATGTTTGATTGACAATATCATTTCATCGCATTGTAACTGAGAACCTCATTTTGGTGACAGAAGCATTCGAATTGTCGGAAATAGTACAACTGAAGATGGGCTTATTTCGTGAGAATGGGGTAGCTATTCAATTTTAGGGTGGGAATTGGCAAAATATATACATTATTTCCTGAAATAAGGGAGAAATAATCCCTGCTTATCGGGGTGTGAAATTGACACATATTCGAGGAAATTTGAAATTGGATCTTCAGTAATAGAATATACGGGATATTTATGATCAAGAATAACAAAGAGAGACGATTCAAACATTTGAGAGAAAAAATGAAACTTCAAATCGAGAATGCAATTGCATACTTTATGAGGAAAAGTTCTTAATATATCCAGTCAGTATTATACAATAGAATATTATCATAGAAAAATATATGTTTATTTAAATGAAAGTGATTCCAGATAGAAATCAATGAAACTGATAGAATATACTCATAAAAGAAGAGGAATTACGTCATACATTGAATTAATCTTCTTTAGTACTATAATCAGTTACATATTCTTTGAGTGGCTCTTCTGGGAATCACAAGAAATATTATTTCATCCATAAACGTATATTTTCATATAAATCGGTGGCCATTTCACAAACGTTTGTGATAGACTGAATGATAAGATAAGGGAATCCAATAAGTATCCGGCACATTCGATACATGAGTTCCCCGAATTTAATTTAGTGTGTTCAGGTTTGTCTAGGATATCATCCTTGGTTGGAATATCGTTAGTGATACCATGGTGAGTTTTTTCAATGAAGTTTCTTTAATTTCTATGTATTTATTGTTTGGAGTAGATCATTACTATTGGGCTGTTTCAAAGTTTTCTCGGTATTTTTTTTGACTATACTTTAAACTGAAAAATCTCAGTGAATCTTATATCTAATAATAATAATAATAACTTTATTCATTCATTTGAAAGGTTTTCTTTCATACATCATAATAATATTAATAGTTGAATAAAGAAGTGCAAAAGCACTTGCTTCGTAGAACAGGAACAATACAATTTCAAGAATTTAGTAAAAACACAGATATACTATACATATATTAAGTTAAACCTATAAAATTAACGGTAATGCTTAAGATATAACTATTGTTAGTGACAATTTCTATAACACAACGTAAAATACAATGTAAATAAAACTAAAACTTTTGAATAAATGGAAAAATTATTACATACCTATACAGGGTGTTTCTTAAACACATGCTAATATTTGAGGAGGTAATTCTTAGACATATTTTAAGGAAAAAACATCCTATGGACGTATGTCCTAAACGGCTTAACTTTTGAGATACGGGGTGGCGAAGTTTTCAAAAATAATCAGTTTTTAATAATAACTGAGATAATTTTGTAGACATCTTTGGCATATTTGGTACATATGTTCCATGCCTCAAGGCGCATTTTCTGATGTACAATTTTCTTAATTTTCTCTGCCAGTGGCGTACGTACGAGTTTTGAAATGTATATTTTTGGCGAAAAAAATACTACGCCACTGCTTTATCTTGAATT
>NW_019290094.1:136295-166902 GCF_000500325.1 Leptinotarsa decemlineata
CGCCTTGAGGCATGGAACATATGTACCAAATATGCCAAAGATGTCTACAAAATTATCTCAGTTATTATTAAAAAACTGATTATTTCTGAAAACTTTGCCACCCTGTATCTCAAAAGTTAAGGCGTTTAGGACATACGTGCATAGGAAGTTTTTTTCTTATAATTGGTCTAAGAATTACCTCCTTAAATATTAGTAATGTATTTCAAACTGCTTCAAGCATATTGATTGACATGTCTATAAACTGTATGTTTCTGAAGATTAAATTTATTATTATTATTATTATTATTATTATTACTGTTTTTCACTTCATGTAAATCATTGAAAGGAATTTTTCCGTACAGGTATTGTTCAAAAATACTTTACATTTTACTCTTCTCCAAACAGTACGTCATACAGTACTTTCAGTTGATCCCGATCAGATTTTAGAGGTTGAAAATCCCTAACAAAGTCGATAAAAAATTCTGATTTTCTCCGCAAAAACTGACTTTTGTTCAATCACACCAAAAACTGTTTCACAATAATTTTGAAGAGATTCTCTAACGTCGTTTGTTTCACATGTAAAAATTCCCACAAAACTGGACTTTCTTCCACTCTCTCTCAAAAATCAGCACATAGAAATCAAAGATTGTCATATTTCTGACCTATTGTGCGAATACAATATCCATTTGAATAACAAGATTTCCTTCTCACTTACATTATTTTTTATGTCAGGACGAGTAAGAATAACATGTTTGTCCACGTCCGATATGACAGGGTCAATAAATGGGCTGGTAGGTTCGTGACATACGTTTGACGGGTTTTGTGCTTCCAATTATAATAAAATTACGAGTATATTCTCTCCCTTGTACAACTTGACCTCCGCATTATCACTGTCTTTGTGTTGTTGAAAACACAACGTTAGAAAAGAAATCCTTCTAAAGAAATGCATTCAATTCAATTTCATTCGTAGAAGAATTTCTGCAAACTATAGGAATGTTTGTTTTCGAAAGATTGAAAAAAATCACTCATGAGAAGTTTTGAGTATTCTACAAGGATCAGTATTGTGTCTCTTTGTTCTTATTATTTAGTAGGTCCATCTTAGTAATCTACAATGATTCAACTGTTTCAGCTTTCATTGAAAACGCTCACTAATCCCTTTGAAATATTATTTTGAGTCCATTGAAATTTTGAGTGTAAAACAAAGAATATATCTAAATACATTCATAATTTCACATAAATTCATAAATGCTATGCTTCCTGAATATTTCAAAGACAAAATACAGTTTTCAAGTAACAGCCAATACAAGAAATTGAACTGATATCCAATTGAAGAGATATAATACTAGTTTCGGTCGAAATCAATTATTCTATAACGGATTGCAAAATTATAAGTTGCCATTAGAGATGAAAATGGTGTGAATTTTGTGTACAATTTTTGTACAGAAGAACATTGATGTCTAAGTAATGATTTGATAACTCAATTAAAATATTTATTCTACTTATTTCTCTTTTATCAAATCGACTTACTTGAAAATGATATAATTTTATGATCTGTTTCTATTCTGTTAGGCAATATTTGTATTCAGTAGATTTATTATTGAACTCACTTTTATTTATTTGTTTCAAAATAAATATTTACATAATATTCTTAGAAAAGAAATGTTTTGGCCTCATACAGAATTTACTTAAAAACAATGTAATTATATAATCCATGTTATCAACCATTTATAATGATCTGTTTGTATTGTGTTATTGGATATTTTTATTCATTATTATTTATTTATTTAAAACAATTCCTTTCATGATATTCTTGGGAAAAAAAGTTTTGGCTTCATACAGAGTTTACTTGAAAACAATGTAATTTTATAATTCATGTTGTTAACCTTTAGCTTTATATTCAAACTCATTATTATTTATTCTTTATTGGGAAAGAAAGGTTTTGGCTTTCTACTTCTCCATATTTATTAAAAAAATGTGGGAATCTTCCAGAGAAAGACAGAAAGTAATCAATTTCAAAACTTATGCATTTTTTCTATGAAGATGAAGAATTGGAAAGCCAAAACCTTTTTTTCCAAAAATTGATTCCTGCTAAACATATAGGCCTTTCAATTATAGATTCATAAAAAGTACGCGACTGCATATGTCTATCTTTCAATGATAGTCAGAAATAATGTACAGGATGATACAATATTAATTAAATGAAATACATAGTTACCTCATTTCATGTACATTATAATTGTCAGTTATACCATACAATCTATATCAAGAACTTAGTTGTCATAAAATCATAACTATAAGGTAATGAATTCAAGCAGACTTACATATCGATGCAATACGCATCATGAAGAAAGTTTGCAATTGCGTTGGTTTTGTTTAAAAGACAGAATCACTTCAGAGGTGGAGTACGCATTTTCTTATGTTGATTTTAGCTAGATGGATACTCACCTACTATAAAATTGAAATAAGTAGTAGACCATTCTTCGGTTTGAGTGAATTTTATCAAAGATCATGATAATCAGTTACAATTTGATGCGATACAAAAAGGTAAGCATGCTCTGCGAAGCAGGGTCACTAGTTCACCAATAATTTCGGTTCAAAGAGGCATGTTACACTCATCCGGGCTGTCGATATATGCAAATATTCATTTGATATGTCAATCATGAATCCTGGGGTAAATAATATTGGTTCGTCCCACAAATTGACATTTGCATGAAGAACAATGTGGTTATAATTGTGAATATATCATGTATCCTAGAAGGAATTGTGACGGTGGGAAATTATAAAGTTTACATTATTGTGTGGTAGGTTCACAATGTCAATAATTATCAACTCTTGTTAACTCTACGTTTCAAGGTTATCTATGTAGCTTGATGTATCTGTATAACATTGTATAACATATGACGCACAAGATACCTATTTAAAATCTGTGATTATCATAAAAACAGACTTTAAACAGATATCTTGTGTGTCACATGTTATACAGATACATCAAGCGACATAAATAACCTTGAAACGTAGAGTTAACAAGAGTTGACAATCAGTGACATTGTGAACCTACCACATAAAAATATCGTCGAAAAATTCACAAAATTGCATCTTGTTCCAACAATAATAGGTCGATCTTCAGTTTTTAAAATTCACAAGTTATTTTTTTTTTAGCTATCTCGGAAATGGTAAGACCTACAAGGCCGGTTAAATTGGACAAAAGTTTCTCTTTTTTGGGAAACTAGAATAATCTCTTTTTTCGATATGAACCTATTTGCAATACAACATTTCGTTCATAAGATTTCGTCATCAACTTTATTTTATAAATACGGATCTGTAATAGTTTTTGGCGAATATTTCAAAAACAACCACTGGTAATCTGGATCTGAAAAGAAATTATTATAGTTCCCCAAAATAGGAAACGTTTGTTCGATCCAAGCGACCTTGGAGGTCATAATGTTTCCAAAATAGCAATTGTGAGATCAGCTAAACAAACGGCCTGTATATTTTTGCAGCCTATCTTGAAACTTTCAGTCCTACAGATCAACCTCTTCAAACTTTGTAGTGAAAGTCGGTTAAACTATACCTTGTATTGAAGGTTTCAAAACTGTTAATACAACAGTCAGTTTTATTTCCAAAAATCTATTATTTTCACAAAAATGTCATACCCCTCCATACTGTAAATACCCCACACTTAGGCTTTGAAATGCTAATTCGAAAATAAGACTGACGTTTTGCTGCGCATGGTAAAATATAAGTGTTCAAGCTTCAGTTGAAAATACTCAAAAAATAACGTATCAGTAATACGTTTAAAATATGTCCCTTCCACTCACTGACAACAACACAGTCTAATACAAATTCTTTTTTTTGTGTTTACAGATTGTGTTGAATATATTTTGTTATTGAGATGACCTCATAAGGTCTGATGAGGGTAAGGTCAGGTGATATTGCTGGCTACCTCTCTGATCTATCAAAAATTTTCAAATTTTGAAGCACAATTTGGTTGAAGCCCTGAAGGAGAATATCTGATATGTTCACTCCATACAGTTTTGTCTTCATTGGATGTTTATTCGTCAGATTTTCTTCTAGAATCGACAATGCAGTTTCAAAATATGTCCCTTCCACTTATTGACAACAACATAGTTTATAACAAATTCATTTTTTGTGGTATACAGATTCTGTTAGATGAATTTTGTTGTTGAGATAACCTCGTAAGGTCTGATGACAGTGAGGTCAGGTGATCTTGCCGGCTACCCCTTTGATCTATCTCTCTATTCGGTGAAATTTCCAAATTTGAAGCCCAAATGTGTTTTGAAGTTCTGAAGAAGAATATTTGATATGTTTACTTCAAACAGTTTTGTATTATTTATATAGTAACTCAACAAATCTCTTCTAGCTTCAGCAATGCACATATTTTAATATCGATCAATGAAATGAAGCCATATGTGGAAATACTTGACATGAATTTAATTTTCATTCCTGTTAACTGTTTTTGGTGAAAGAGGTGACAATTGAGGCACTTATTTCTGGACAGATGAACAACAAAAGCCTGTACTCAAATCGAATTTCAATTCTAAAATTTCAAAATATCACTATTAGCAACTCACAATTAATGTTATATACATCGTTGAGAGTTTTTGCCATACGTAGTTTCTGCAAAAACAATAAAAAAATTAAATTCAACAAATAAGTTATTTATTTCAATATTCAAAAGTAGTGATTGAATTCTGTCAAAATAAAAAAAAAACTTTGATTTCAGTTGACTAATTCGATACTTTATACATTAGTCTTTTGTTTTGAATCCTGAAAACAAATGAGAAGTAGATAGCAAACTAGATACCAACTATAGGTTCAGGAAATTACCATTTTCCACCACTGGTACTTTATGATATGGGTAATTTTTCCATCTGGTATCTATTCAATTTCCACGTTCCAATTTATTCAGATCTGTTGCGATTCAAAATCTATCACAACAAGTTTATTCAAGAAATACTTCATTGAGAGATTTACACTATACAATTTCACAAAAACACAACAGGTGTTTCGCTATACAATAGCTTCTTCAGGCGTGTCTATACTAAGAGTTAATTAATATAGACTGTCTATTTAACGGTCTATATAGTATAGACACGCCTCAAGAAACTTTGGTCAGCGAAACTCATGTTGCTTCTTTATAAAACTGTATAGTGAAAATCTCCCAATAAAGTGTTCCTTGGATACGTTATGGATTTTCAACAAGTGTCGGCTTATTCCATCATGATAATTGATATCATAAGGCTTGGCTGTTTTTATTAAAATTCATCTCGAATGATTATACTTACATGATAAGGAGTGAATTAATATCTTATACAATCACTGTGGAAGAATCTCCTACGAAACTCTCAATGAATGCATGATATAAACGATTCAATTCTGAGAAATCTAACTTTCAATCAGCAAACTTTGAACTGTGATTGATAATGGATTCCTATTTGTTTCTGAACAAATTTTTTGAGTACCTGAATAATCAATTCACTTCTTTATCGATATCATAAAAAGGATGCGATACAGAAAAATTCTCAGGAAAGAATCAAGGAATCGTCAACCCATTTTTGATGGTTTCTTTGAAACAATTCTATTGTGAAATTATAAAAGCAATAACAGTTGAAAAACTATCTAACATTTCCGTTGAGGAAATCATTGATAGAAATTCAAAATGGTATCGCTTTACTTTGACTCTGGCAATAACAAATACATTCATTTATCTATCTGATTATTTCTTTTCGAGAAACATATCGGAGTTTTCTCGCATTTCGTTTTTAGTAATAGAAGTCATAGTTGATTCAAAAACAATTTCGTTCCAGAAATTTTATTAATCCTTATCTTATATCTAGGTAAATAACTTTTTGAAAAAACTTAAGTGTATATGTGTGACTTGAAAACATATCTTTTTAGCCGAATCAAGTTATACGTATAGCATATATCTCTTTCTAATGCTATGTTGGTTGGATTTTTTCGATAATAGTCAGTCATATATATCTTCGTATTGATTTAGGTATTTTACAGGGTTCTTACTTCGGCTTTAGAAATTTCTTTGAATGATGTATGTGATGTCATACATCACATACATCAATGTAGCTTCTTTGCCATGATTTACAAAATACATCGAGTTGGTACATAGTTGGTCATTAAATCTGTCATGTTTGAGTTTAATGAGCATTTAGTCTGTTTTCAACTCCTATGATGTGTGTGATCGGCTTTCAGTTTTTACATTATTTCTAGTTGCTGATTCCAGGTGAGTCTAAAATCTAGTACCACTAGTTTCTCTGCAAGTTTATATCTTTTCCTTTCAAAATTTTATTTCCGTCTTCTTGGTAGTTGATTTGAATCGACCTATGTTTAGCCCCTAATCTCAGAGAACATAATAAAAGAAACACCTTGGAATTGCATTTCAATACATTGCATGAACGATTCGTAGATAGTCGGCCGGTGAGTAACCTGAAAAAGGCCCGAATTAATTATGTGCGGTAGTTTAATTTGACATAATATGTGATAATTTTTTACATATTATTCGACTTGAAATTTGTATGTAAGTACAAGATGAAAACACTTTTATGATAAAATCATTCAAAGCACAAATTAATTCAGGCCAGTGTCAACTCCCTAAACTGTAGGTTAATGGACTGACAGACAGACAGACAGCAAACAACGACTCCCCTGACTAATACCACGAAGGACATTGGATAATATCCGACAGGTGTTAGTGTAGGATTCTTTATTGTTCTTATTCCTGCATATTCTGTTGGCAATACAACTGCGGCAATCGATTTTCAATAATTGGAACACACTTGCAGGCCGGTTTCGGTCAGTTTGGCCACTCGTCAGTGCAAGGTAGTGTCTATCATCAACATTTCGATGATTTCCGATATTCCTTCACAGTATCATTCCTGGAACTAGGCTGAAGCGGACAACAAACACCAGGATTGTAATCGCCCCATCTGCCTGTGAACGAGGTAACCAATCGCATATCCGAAATTTGCTCAGTCGGATATGATCTAACGCCCTTCGTGGTATTAGCCAGGAAAGTAGTTGTTTTCTCATAGGTGTCAGTCCATCAATCCACAGTGTAGGGAGTTGAGGCTGGCCTAAATGAATTGTTTTTTTAGATGATTTGAATTATAGCCAGTCTTCAGGTATGCCTACTGAATATATGTGAAAAACTTTTCTGATGATGATAATTTGAGGAACTTATTGAAAAAAAAAAATTACAAATCACGATTTTGGATCCGAATGCAAAACCATTCTTTTATTCAACTTTCACATATAAGAATTATCACTTGAGATTTATTTCGCTGAGCAAAAGAATAATTTTGCAATACAGTCACTCAACGAACAATCTTGTTTTCATCAATTCGCAATTTTGGGGTGTGCCACACTCATTATGATAAGTGAAGTGGTCTTTTCCTGGAACAAATTGATTATCTGTATTGCATCAGTTCTTTACTTATCTATTCAATAAGACTTATCAAAGCATCATCATAGTACCGATGAATACAATTTGTTTATTTCGGTGCGACAGGTTGATTCTTTGTTGATTAGCAAACCAGATATTACAGGATATCGAATCAGACAAAAATTGTTTTCGGAATATGGTTTGACATCATATGATTTCGCTGAAATTATATCGAAAGACTCAGTACTCTCAATATTTAACGTATTATAAAAACACTTTATTGTGTGATTTTCACTAGAAATACGTGTTGCGTTTTTGTAAAACTGTCTAGTGAAAATCACACAATAAAGTGTTTTAAGAATACATTAGTTATAGATTTTCATCAAGTATCGACCGATTTCATCATATATCTCAATATTTGTTCCAATCAAAATTGCAAATTCAAAATGAAATTAAAATAGCATGCATAGGTGGCTTGAAAAATTTTCTACATGTGTGACTTCAAGACAGCGTTTCAACAATATTTTCCTGACGACAGCACACTGTCTCGTAATTCCATTTGGATTCCAGGACACTGGTTGCGGATGCACATCTTCACCTGCAGCATTTGTTAATGAGGATCTAGAGGTGATTTTGAATTGGGGTGAAACTAACCAGGTTCATTTCAATGCCACAATAACCCAGGCAAAAAGGTAAATGTGCAGTTATAGTTGCTGCCACTCCTGCCTGCCTCGCTCTCTTTCTCCTTTTGGCACAATCATGTCGCTAGAATTGCAAAGGCTGCATCTCAAAAGCTTGGAAAACTGGTCCGAACCAGAAAATTGTACACACCTCAGCAACTTTGGATGCTTCATAAAGCTTAGATCAGACCTTCTTTGGAATATTGTTCTCATGTATGGAGCTCCGCTTCTAAGCATACCCTGAAGCTGCTGGATTCTATCCAGGAAAGAGTCACCCGCCTGATTGGAGATGCGAACATCACAAGCAACCTTGGTAGTCTGGAACATCGAAGAAAGGTTGGGAAGTTGTCTCTCTCCTATAGATACTTCCACGGGAAGTGTTTGGCACATTTGATTCCACTAATAGCGATACATATTAGAAATTCGCGACGGACTGTGGCTGCTCATCGTTTTGAAGTTCAACTCAGTACACCTCGAACTCCAGTGTTTGGGATTTCTTTCATTTGAATAACTGCGTTTACATGGAATAAACTTTCTGAGAACATAATTCCAAATGGATTTAATCTCCAGCTACCCAAAACCAATGTGAATCGCTACTTTCGCACAGACATCGCTCTTAGAGCGCCTGGAAAATGTTCCTGTAGTGCTTGAGTTTTGTCTTCGATATTCTAAATGTAAGGTTTTCAGAAATAAAAATATCTTTAAGAAATTCAGCCTCAATTTGAATCTGAAACATTTCACTTTGACCATGAAATTTTATAGAATGCTGTCTAATCATAGGACACCATTCCATGATCCTATCATAGGAAACTTTTTATTTCTGACTGTAACACTTTCATATCATCGTCATAATTTTGAGTTAATATTGTGAAGCTGGGAACAGTCAGACTGTACTCAAAACAAGTTTACATACATGCTAGCAATGAAATTACATGATGGATTGTCAGTCATATAATATAAATAATGATGTCATTTCTACCAGAATTGTGTAGAATGGATGTTTTCCTTATTCCGGAAGATTTTTAGCACAGAGTTTCGTCAGATTTGTCTGATTAGCTTTAGGAAGTACATTCTCTACCTAAATGATTTTTCTCAATTGAAACAATATATTTTTGTCCTCTATGATTCGTATGAAAAAAAAAATCGATAATTTTTCACAGCAGCTTCCTGTCGAAAAAAAAAAATTTTGCATTTTTTTTTTCGCTGTATTAAAAATTTGGAAATCACTTGCAGAAAGAGTCATCAAAGTTATTTAGTATTAAAGTATGATTGTTCCAAGGAATTGAAATGGGAAAAACATCGTTCCACAAATCAAATTCAAAATTAACTATCAAGAATTACCTGTTTCTTGTGATAATTGAGTAGAAAAAGAACTGATATTTTACAGTTTTTTTTTTCAAAAAGTGTACAGACTCTTTTAGAGAAATCATTTGTACTTAGAATGAAACGAGACATTCTTGAGTAGTTTGTTCCTTGTACAATGTTCCATTGACTTACAATATATAATTGTACAATCAACTTACAATAAACATTACTTGTAAATAATAGTGAATTTTCAGATAATTGGTCACTACTTTGGTACCACTTGGAGTCTTGAATGCATTCTCTAGACTCCTGACCCTTGTTCCTGGTCTCCCCCCTAAAAACTCATTTTTGTTCGACAAGTTATTAATAATTTATCAGATGTCCAACCCCGATAAAGCCTTAGACTGAAACTAATTAGTGAGGTCGTCACTTCCAAGAGTGTAAAACATAGAGGGTGTGTAAGAGGGAGGGTGGCGGGGTAATCAAAGTGTCGCGTTCGTTATTAGCTCGTTTATCAACAGACAGCTGCCAATGATGGGTTATAGTTGACCTTTCTCTCCTTTGAGAGAAGTAGTCCTTCTTATCAGTGTTGGACTCGGGAAAAAATTCGTCCCAAAGTCTTGTTTTGTGAGTAAAGTGAGGAACAGATATATTGATTTCAAGGAAAAACAGCTTTTTTATAAACAGTTATTTCTGGATATCCCCAACTCATATCAGACCAAGAATTCATCTTCAATGTTGAAATTGAAGTATACATTATTCTGGAAGATACTCCAGATTTGGAATTGGATCCAAGTTAGCAAAATAATTTTTGTAAGAAAGATCTAGCGTTTGATCATCGTCGAAGCTGATATCGTCTTTTTTTATTCCTGTCTGAATGTTGGTTTCAAGTCAGTATGAGATTTAGTACAAATTCAGTATAGACTGAGTACAAATTCATTATAGAATAGTATAGCTACAGTACAAATTACTTCAGAAGCAGATCGGTTTAAAGTTCACAGTACAGAACAGTACCGTACCGTAAAGTACATTATTCAGTATTTAGTACAATTTTAGATTCAGTGCAGTTTATTCCTCAGTGGTGGTGTACATTATTCTTTCTCCAACTATGCGATCCATCCGTCTGTAACTTATAACGTTGATTTTTCTTATCTCAGAAATGGAATATCTAAGAGACAAATCAATTTCGAAAAAAATAAATGTCTTATCTATGTTTCCGTAACAAATAGTAAGGTCAGAACAAACTTATTTCGCTTTGTAAGTATTGTCATGTATAGAGACAATAATTTTTCTTTGATTTTTCCGTCTACGACCTATTATGAAATATCTTTCCAGTTCCATGATATTCCCATCAAGAAAACCTGTTCAAGATACAGTTCTGCAGACACTAAACTTTCTAGAGATAGATAGGTACGCCACTTTCATCCACTGATCAAGTTGATACATGTATCTTGAATTTCATTAGATTTTTCCACAGGTTTCCTTCATAATGAAAAACTACTCATATGTGTTTCTTTCTGAAAACTGGCGATCCTAGTACTTTGGAGAATCACCAAGATATATCAATACTGTGGATTTTCAATTAAAAACAACCTGTTCAAATTACAGTTTCTAGAGATGAATATGTGCTCCAATGTCATTCACTGATCAAGTAGATACATGTATTTTGAATTTCATTAGAACTTACTACAGGTTTCTTTCATGATGGAAAACTGCTCATATGTATCCCTGTCTGAAAACTGGCGATCTTAGTACTTTTGAGAATCACCAAGCTTTATCAGTACTGTGAATTTGCAAACGAAAAGATATTTTTGGCAGGTACCACATATCAGTACATTAGCATGGTTTAATGCAATATAGGTCTTGCCTTCAACCTAGAAAGTTCTTATAAATGTATGAACATATTTTCTGTCATATATCGAATCTGAAAATCGCACGTTGGATGGTGGGACCTTGTTGATGATTAGCTCACATAAGTTTCTACTTTTGAAGGCGATCATTCTCAAGGGGCCACAGCTGGTTAGCAGATCTCAAACAGATTTTGAATCTTCTGTTAGCTCAAGTGTGCCACAGGGTGCCTACCCAGGCCCCCGTTGTTTATAATTTTCATAAGGGATCTATGTCAAACCATAAATATTCCTAATTGATTTTTGCTTAGGATATAAAGCTCTACAGCAAAATTCTATCTATTTCAGACTGTCAACAGTTGCAATCCGGTTTTGAGTTCGTTCATAGTTAGTGTTTGCATAAAATTGAATCTGAGTATTCAAAAATAAAACATTGTATCTTACAGTAAGATAACCAAATCGAAATCGTTCGAAGAAATGAAAAACTTCAGCGTTATGAATGATAGTGAGTTAATGAGATTCATTCATAAAATCTCTAAGAGATTCAGGGACGGTTCTATTCTGAAATTACTTTTGATATGTGCAGTAAGGAAATTCAATCTATAATCAAGTCCGGCCAATCTGGTTGGCATCTTCAAGAGATGACGTAGACAGTTCACTTCATGCGTTCTGAAATGGCAGAGCACTTATTATGTGCATGCCAAGCTATGTTCTGTCAAAAGCGTGTTTCTTGTCTGACATTGGGAAATTGTGAAACTAAAACACCTACTTAAGGTATTCAACAGATTGAAGTTGTAAAAAAAGTCTTTGTGGATCACAGTTCTGAGAAGTTGTCAGACTTACGACTCATTGCAATCTACATATACTACTGAAGGGAATAATTTCATATTATGTGAATGAAATAAGTAGTTGTTGAAGCGAACAAAAAATGGTAAATGTTCATTATTATTACATATGAATCACATTCTTCTTTCCCTGCTGAACAAACCAAAAAGTTGATAACTTACTTGAACTCACCTGTAGAACAGGAAACATTATCAACAAAATGATTGTGATTCTCACACAACGAATATATGAATACAATATTCAATGGGGGGTATTCAAATTTATTTTCAGTAAATTTATACACATGATAAAGTCAATGTCAAGGCATATAAAAACTATATAACAGACCTATGATGAATCATCGAATGAAACAGCGATTTAAAAAAGACATACTGTTTGTTGATAAGAAGTGGCGGTGAGTCATTTGACAATGGGTGAATCGATGATGAATGAATTCATTATCTACCATTGGGGATTCCGGAAGTTTGTATCGAAATGCTCGTCAAAAATAAATTGATAAGGATTTATTGTATCACAGTGGTGTTCATCATCTAACAGTGAATTTCTTCTATATGAATCGCGGCTATAATTTGAGATGTTGATTAGTAACTGATCATTTATATTGAAATGTAAGCGAATTTCTTAGTGTGATTTGGGCAATACTAAAACAAATATGTTACCCACGACAATGTACTGGAGCCCCAGTTTTCTCCTAATGATGCATTCTTTAGAAGAAAATAAGTCTTTATGTTCCAAAATGTCATTACCTGGACTTATTTAAGTTTATTATTATTCTAGGGAACTCATCTCATGATATTATTCAGATACACCATAGCTGTTTTCAAGTTGTCTAATTTATATTGCAAAACTATCGATTTCATTACCTGCTGCATATATTGATCTTCAAAAATCTCAATATAAGCATTCGGTACAACATTAGCAACTCATTCTTACTTATAAAAATATGTTATCCGGTCCTGTCCCTAAGACTTCTTGTGTGGTAGTATCTGAACTGTGTCTTATATGATCAATTATCTTGTTCTTGTTTTGACATTTAGGAAATAACTTGTAGATATCTTGGAATTGAATTAAGTTGCCGACAGCATTCTCGATCGTTTATCACAAAATTATTGAGGAAAATCCTTATGTTCGGGAAGTTAACCGTATTACAACTAAGTTGGTAGTGGATGACTCTATAGGAATTTGTGATGTATTACTTTGATAAGAGATTAATGGCAGATTGTGGTCTACTTCGCTAGAATTAATAGATGCAATAATGTTCACCATGCAAGTTTTGGAAACCTAGTTATCGCATTCATTTATTTTTCTAAAATTCGAACTGAACCTTTTCTGGAAAACAATAAATTTTGTCTCCAATGGCTCAATAAAGCAGAGCTCTCTTATTTGTTATTGATTACAGAGTTATTATTAGCAACCATTATTTCCAATTTAGAGAGTACCAGTACCAGTACCAGAGTACCATTCATATTAATATTCGAATTAATGAAGTCCTCAAGAAGAGCCCTGCTTCAATTTTTTATAGTATTTGAAATCAGAAACTGGTTGAAATCTGGAGAAAATCATTCATTTTATTATCATTATCCTGAGGTGGGTTAAAGGGCACGACAGAGTTAAAGGTTATCGCATTGCCGACTTTTCACCCTTCCTACTCTGCAGATATAGATTCATTTCATTTGAGCAATACGTATGATAGCAATGTGAAAAATTCGGTTTTGTTTTTTTTAATTATATAGCACCGACGCAACGTTGAAGTCATTTTTGAAGAAAATAATAATGATGGAACTAGAGTGGCTGAGAGAAATCGTTGATTTGTGAGTTATACTCCAATGGATCTTACATTTCAAGAATATATGCATCAGAATACAACTCAACCAAAATTTCCAGAAAATAAAAATAGATTCATCTGTTTTTTCTGTAATAAAAACTGTCCAAAAATAATCACGATATGAGTCTAGATAATGAATTATATGATGAACCGGAATAATGAAACCAGCAGGTAGTTACTCGACAAGAATCAAAGTGAATTATTGTTAGACCATTTGCAAATAAAATTGCATTATATCTACCTGCAAACAGCTTAAATAATTTTAATTCCTGTCGAGTTCCTATCTGCCGATTTTTTCGCACAGAAATGAATTGTCAGTTTGGTATATCTCTAAAAACACTATACAACTCAGTTCGTTATCAACAGAGGACGCAGTAAAATTACATATCAAAAGAGTTTACTTGCAAGTTCAACAAAAAAACAATAATGCTCTGATACCTTCTGAAGAATGGTTATGGCAGAAAGGTAACTACCTACTTGAAATCAATCAAAATAACCCATTATCAAATCCATCAAAACAACTTCAATTCTGTATTAGTACCATAGTCATTACGTATAAATATATAGTTATTTTCTTTCTTACTTTATTCTTACATTTCTCACATATTTTGTATGAAGATGGAAAAGTAGAAATCCAGTCTGATGTAGTGTTGTTATACTAATTAATATACGAAGAATGTCTCTACTAAAGTAAATCAAAACTTACTAATATTCATAAATATCATACATTCCTTCTGAACAATATACATAGATAATCAGGTTCCCAAGTCAAAAGGTTTCTGATTTCAAATAATATAATAAAACAAAAATTTGGGAAAAGAATCATAAACATCTATTGATAACCATAAATTGATCTTTCTCTTGAAGATGGTCACTTGGTGATCGGAACACGTGTCGAGGTGATAAAATAACGGTTTGGTGTTGGGAAAAAACTCCCGTAATATTCATTACCACACCAAAGGTTCCAAATAGTGCATCACAAATCAATTGCCTGATGAAGCTCTTCAAACTTTAGTGATAGCTGTAAACTCGCCGTTTACTACTGATGTTTTCCGTTCTAGTTTGAAATCAGCAAAAGTGATACAGCTTCACATGATGACCCCAGCAATTTTAGACCGATCTCAATTTTATCAACGTTATCAAAAATCATTGAAAAACTAGTCAAAAGTAGGATAGTTTGGCTTCCGACACGAAAAAAACGCGAATGACGCCATCTTCCATTTACTCGAAAACGTCTACACGACCCTAAATGATAAAGAAATGGAGGCGGCAGTATTTCTGGACCTTTCTAAGGCATTTTATTGCGTGGAACATGAAATCCTGCTGCAAAAACTCTTCCATTATGGAATTCGGGGAACAGCCTTCGAATGTTTCAGATCTTATAATACTGGTGGAAATCAAAAAATAACATTGAACAACAACACTGCTGATAGTGGAAAAATTGTACGCGGTGTTCCTCAGGAGTCAATCCTAGGCCCAATTTTATTCTTGCTATATATTAACGATATGGCAAAACTTGATATATCTGGAGCATTTATCTTGTTTGCGGATGACATTACGGTACTTTGGCGTAATAAAGATCCTGTTACTTTGACTCTGTCTATCCACTCAGATTTGGAAAAATTTAAAAAATGGTGTGAATCGAATATGCTATCGCTGAATGTTTCTAAAACAAATCTGATAACATTCAAGTGGGACTCAAGTCAAGTAATACTGGGTGAACACATGATTGAAAGTAAGCCTGTAACTAAATTTCTTGGTATATTCATTGACAGTAATTTAAAATGGAATACGCAAATTACTGCTTTAAAAAAGAAATTATTTTCTGATTGCTTTGCCATAAATGTCATATCTCGTGAATTCGGATTTTCAGCAGCAATGAATACATACTATTTACTTATAGAGAGTCATCTCTGGTATGGAATTCCTTGCTGGGGCTCAGATAGTCAGATTTTGATGCATAGTATATTCGTTAACCAGAAAAGAGCTTTGAGAATAACATTCAAATTGAAGATGTGTGACTCGTCTAGGCCACTTTTCTGCAGAAATAAAATATTACCAATATTTGCAATATTCATTCTAGATACTGTCTGCTTACTTCACAAACATAAAGAAAAGTTTGAAAACCATACAGAAAGGTCTACGCGTAGCGATAAGAAACTTGCCCATCCACTGCCCATATCATCTTTGACCAGGCAGTGTCAAATCTATAGAAGTAGACAAATATATAATTAACTACAAAAATATATTACATCAAACAATGATCTTAAAAAATTGAAAATAAGTAAAGAACCTTGTTTTGGGAAGGTGCTTCTACAGTTTGGAAAAGTATTTTGTATAGAAATTCTAGTCTTCACGATGTATATTACGATTTGAGTCGAGTAATTTTAAAATTGTGTTGTTCTATTGATAACACATTTGTACATTTTTTCTTGTTTTCGATATTTTTTGTTTTGGCTTATCATTTTCATCATTTTATGTATTTATAAACATGATACTATTTATCGACAAAATGTATTACATTTTAGACAATAATGATCTACCTATCTATCTATCATCGTAGCTTTTTTAGAATTCTCACCATAATAGAGTTTATTTCACAAGGAGTTCAGAATTATTATAAATGTCTATAAACATTGCACTTTCAACTTCTAAATCATAAGTTAGTAAATCAGTCTGAGTCGACTATTTGTTATAACAATTTTAAAAATTCAATAACTTGAAAATTGCAATTCATTAAGTGATTCAATAAAAATGTACCTATAGAATAATATATTACTTTTTGCTCTTTCATAAATAACTACCTATTGTATAGTCATTGCCATACTTTTTTCATAAAAACCATCCACTGATATACATCAAGATGATAACACTGTTACAACAGCATATTCAACATCAATATCACCGATTTGCAAGCGACAAAGACGAGTTAAGAAAATGACACGTATTTAATTCACTTCACATATCCCCCATGGAATAAATCACAGGAAAACAATATGGTTCTGACCTTTATGTGATGGCGACAAATGTTATTGGTATCCCCCTAACCTCCGGTCCATCTGCTATTTGATCTGGAATTAGGAAAATTGAATTTTATCGGAAATCACAACTTATGTTGCCTGCCATAACTATTTATTCCATAGCCATAGAGGAACTCAAAAAGGGATTTGAAAAAATGGCCAAATATGTTATATCACAGCGAATCTAGGGAAGGAGTATTGATTTGTAAAAATGCAATAATAGTAATATTAATATCTTGATACTGATCTGTCAATGAATGAGTTTAAAAATTCACTTATCAATGGCTTGTCTTTTGCTTGAGAATCCTCCATTTTTAGTCCATAACATAATTGAACCAGGGAACAGAAATACTGATTCATTGTTGAATTGGCATCCATCCCAATACAAAGTCTGAGCTGAAAGACCTGAATCCAATCAATAATAATATTGGGTTCATAATTGAGAAATAATTGAGAAATAATTTCTCACTGTTATCACGAGAACCCAAGTCAGTCATGAATGGTTACATATCAGATTGATATGACAAGTTCTCCATGTTGACAACGCTACGCCAACGTTTCGCGTGCAATATCCAAGTAGCCCATTGTCGGCATTTCCATAACAACAAAACCAAAGCACTGCATAATTATTGCGTCAACTTACCCAACGAAAATACTTTTATTGTTGTTAGTATAGTATACAACGTTCAGATTTATTAAATATTGAATATAATGGAATACAAAGATTTGGAATTGGAAAATACACCTCCAGAAAGCAATAGATAACTGTTATCATCACCCGAAGACGATTGTGAATACTAAAAATCGAAACGTCGTGACATAATTTGGTTTGAAATCTTAATTTCAGTCTTTTGTTTAATAAAATTGTTATTTTCGGTTAATCTTGTTAATTTTTATAATTGGAAGTCCGAACTGATGAAATACACCACGTAACATTGTCAACCACCTTCAAACAATATCCTTGTTAAAATTTTCACCGAAGAAACTCCGTTTATCGCGAAACGCGAAACTATTTGTGAAAATTGTTCGATTATCAACATGGTGTTTCCACAAAAATCAATCTGTATGACTATGTTATATCCTGCATGAAAGAAATATTGCTTTGAAAAAAAGCTTTCAAAAAATGTTAAAGTATTTAAAAAAATAATTGACATTCTGATGACACGAACGTCCAGTTGAACATCTGCACTTCTGCTAAAATATCATAATGCCAAATGTAAATGTTTACGAAAAGTATCTCATTCGCTACGAAGTCAAATTTCGTTGAAATTCGACCCGATATTACCCTGGAGATACACATCAGTGGTCACTGTAAGAAAACGACCCATCAACTATCTATTTATTCGGCCTATTCAGTCCATCTCCCATTGGTACCTACATTTTTGTCAGTAGGTAGATTTCATTATTTTTGTTGTAACCAACATGGTATAGATAACAATCACAGGTATCTTTTTCAACAACCATGAGCCATGTCACAAGGAGTGTGAAAAATAGCAAATATTCTAGACATTCTTTTGAATTGTAAAATGAAAAAATTGTATGTCTTCATGTTCTAAGAATCCGCAGGATAACAAAGAAAAACAATTATGAATTGTTTGATGGTACAGTGTGTAGTTATGAGAATTGACCATTCGATACCAATCTGCTTTTGTTTCAGTTTGAAGACTGCCACAAATATGTAAAACAGAGCAACCCATAGAATTGTCTATATCAAAATGTTTTGTTTTTGATTTCTGCCAAAAAATTAGGCGTTATCAACGTTCGGTTCATCGAATTATTAAAGTTTGATATATGGGAGCATTAATTTCTCTGTCAATATACAGTGTGACCCATTTTTAATGGATACACCCCCCTAAAATTTGAAGTTGTAAACCGATTTTAATAATTTTTTTTTAATGTCAAGTACTAAAAGGTCTACCTTGAGACAGAATTTGAAATGTTTATTAAAGTTTCAGGGCATACTACGATATTTTTTTCTTAGTCGAAAATCGGGATGTTTTCATTAGCATTTTTTTTTATTGAAAAAATCACTACGCCACTGGATTCAGAGTGCCTCTAAACAGGTGTGACCAAAATTTCATGAAAACATATTCATTATTAACAAAGTTATGACAACTCAAAAATTCGGAAACTCACACAGCTAACAGTTACAAAAAACACCCTATATCAACAGATATAGATATTATAGTTTGACACTTGTGAAAGATTTAAGTGTACTATTGTCAACAATATTCACCTTACAGTTCTTCGAATTATTTTGTGTCATGGCTGCAAGATTGAGCGCGTAAGAGAGAAAATTGAAATTGTACGCCTTTCGGGAGATGACGTTAGAAGTGCTAGAGAGGTTTGTTGAGTATTTAATGAGAGGCATCCAGATCGTCCTTGTATTAGCTGCGGTACGGTAAATAAAATAAATGAAATATTCAATGAAACTGGTGCAGTATCAAAAATTATGTTAAAAAGTAGTCCTGTACAAAGACGAAACAGGAATGACAGGCATGATCAAATCATTTTAGATTATTTCGGAAATAATCCTAATGCCAGTATAAGGAATGCCACTTCAGATTTGAATATTGCACGAGAAACTTTTCGGAAATGTCTCAAGGCGAAGAATATTACAAGCCAAAATTTTTACACACACTTCAACACTTCAAGGCGACGAAGCAAGACGCCTGGAATATTGTCTATGGGCCCAAGAAAATATTTAAACAATAGAAACTTCCTAAAAAATATTTTATATGCCGACGAAGTCACTTTCACTACAAATGGAGTAGTGTCATCACATAATTGTCGCTATCGGGCAGCGGATAATCCTAACTGGGTAATAAACTATAAAAGCCAGTATTCCCAAAAAATCAACGTCTGATGTAGGATATTGAACGAACGAATTATTGGTCCTTTCTTTTTTGAGGAAAACATTAATGCGCAGAGGTTTCTAGAATTTTTAAACACAGAGTTTTGGGATGCTATTCACGAGCTGCCAATCAATGAACGATCAAATTCAATTATCCAGTTAGATGGGTGTTCAGTTCATTATGCCAGAGCTGTGAGGCAATGGCTTAACGAACATTTTCCAAACCGATGGATAGGCCGTGGTAGTCCGTTTATAGAGTGGTCACCCAGATCTCCAGACCTCATAGTTTTGGACTTTTTTCTCTGGGGACTTCTTACACAAAAGGTTTACAAAAACCGCTCAAGAGATAGAAATGAACTTTGTGCAAGAATTCGACAGGTATGTGCAGATATTAGCCCTCAAGAACTAAGGAACGTAATCAGAAACATTCGTAAGCGCTACGACACATGTATCGAAATACGTGGTGGATTAGTAGAGGCTACTAGAATATGAGTTAGGATTAATTGTTGCACTGAATCGAAATATTTCAATAATTAGTTATTAGTTACGTTTATTAAAATTTTTTGCTTCATTGGTAGTTGAATTGTGTGAATGTAATTCCGTTATTTTCATTAAAAATATTTACGCTATTTGTTTTTTTTCATCTGGCGGCACTTTATTGTTGAAATCATAAAAAAATTATATATTGTGACTGTTAGCTGTGTGCGTTTTCGAATTTTTGAGTTGTCATAACTTTGTTAATAATGAATATTTTTTCATGAAATTTTGGTCACTTCTATATAGAGGCACTCTGAATTCAGTGGCGTAGTGATTTTTTCAATAAAAAAATCCCGATTTTCGACTAAGAAAAAATATCGTAGTATGCCCTGAAACTTTAATAAACATTTCAAATTTTGTCCCAAGGTAGACCTTTCAGTACTTGATATTTAAAAAAAAAGTTATCAAAATCGATACACAACTTCAAATTTTAGGGGGGTGTTTCCATCAAAAATGGGTCACATTGTAGATCCACTTAATGAAATAGAATCAAATAATTTAAATTTCTCAACTTTTTAAAATTGTCTCCTGAGAAATAAAGGGAAGATTCAGGTATAGGAAATTTCTACAACGAACTAGTTTAAAATTTTTGGATACTGGCTTTACAGCCAGTACAGCAATTGGCAACTTACACTATTTCATCTATTATATATTTGGTATCTTTTCTCGTCCTATCTGTAGTAACAATGAAGAACAGGAAATCAGACCACAAACACCAAATAATGTTATTTCGACCCACTATGGGTCCCATCGGTGGTGCTAGGCTCAACAACAAATGCTCTACGGTCCTTAAAAGACAAACCTGAATGAATGAGAAATATGACACCTCCTCAAGCGGTCACTTGCAATGGCAAGCCCAGATATCGATCCCCGACAAGATTTGACCTTTAAGAATGAGTTTTCTGTCGATTTCATGAATTGCGTAACCGTTCACATTCACTCAAGCTATTCCCAGCACCACTGATGACACCCATGGTGAGTCGAAACAGCGCTGTCATGAATGCGTTTTGTTTGGGCTCTGGTTTTCAGTAGAACGAATCTTGTTGGTGCCTCGTTTATCTTTGAAATTCGAGCATTGAGTTATCTGTCGATCCTATTCCATTGAAAAATAAGTATAATAACCATGTATTAGTGTGAAAACTACTATGTAATTTTCTCTACACATTGATATCTAGGTTATGTTATTGCTTCATATAAAAAGACGGTATTTTCTCCAATTAGTTACATTTTCAATAGCTTCATTTTTCTCAGAACCTGATTATCCATGACACAAAAAGACAAACATCTAATAAAAGTTGCCAATAATTTGTTTTTTTGTATAATGAATTACTATTGATCGGTAACCCTTCAATCTCATAAAAACCACCAGGAAATGTCCAGGTATACAAATTACCATACAATCGTAATCATCACACCGAACAAACGACAGATGATCACCGATTCATAACTGAAGAATTTCTGTAAATCATTCACAACTACTACAATACTCCAGAGGCCTATAATAGGCTTAAACTTTCGGTAAAATGAAAAGGATACAAAGATGCTACCGTTTACCTACTCCCCACTTAGACTGTGCCGCTTATATGACGATCGAACCGAAACCATCACAGTCTATATTTAGGGATGAGAATAAGTTATCATGCGAGGGTTGACACCTCCGAAAAGGGCCGCTCGTCGCGTTTAAAGTGACGTCTACATGGTAAAGCTCTATCCTGAGGGTTTAAACATGCTTTGAATCATCAGTTCTTTTGTTGGCTTAATCTGGACGTAATATTTCGATTTTTCAATGCCGTTTCGGTCATTTTGTGTCACTACTATTATTGATCTCGAGGGATTTTTTTATGGGAAATGCGGGGGAAGTTCAGTTCTAATCTTTGATGCTACTGATCGAGTTCTAGTTGATATTATAGTTTTTTTTTGTATTTTTCTGTATAAATGTTCCTTGTAGCTCAATAGGAGCTCACATGTTCATTTAAAATTTGGTTGTATACGGTTATTACGAATTTGAGATCCACAATGGTCTCCAAGTTTTTTAAACCTCATACTGCCGCATACTGCCTCTTCGTTGACCGAATATCACTCCACTCGATTTTTCCTTAGGGGTTAATGCAAACACTACGGTTTGAGTTTGTGGATCAATTTAGAAAACTAGATTCACTAGAACTGTTCAAAATTAGAGAGTAAGAATCTGTTGTTTGCGTTTGTTTGATCTTTCTTTATGATCTACATCAAATTGTTGTGTATTCAATAGTTTCAGGAGAACTATTCAATGAATCAACATATTACATGCTAAAGGTTTCAAATATTCAATAAAGCGACTATAGGTTTCAATATTTTCATTGAAGCTGAGCCGTTACTTGATGAAAATGAAAAACAGTAACCATGATGATGAAACAATGTTCACACTAATAACCTTACCAGAGATGACTTCATGATTCATTTTTTAGAAATTTATGTTGAATATAGAATAAAAAAAATGAATTTTGTCTAATTTCTACTAAGTTTATAGTTATGATATTACAATAAATATATATAATAAATAAACCGAAACCGGTCGTAACAATTGATAAACTTTGTAGAAATTAGACGAAAGTCTTTTTCTTCGTTTTATATTTTATTACCAGAGATGCGTTTCGCTACACAGTAGCTTCCTCAGGCGAACTGGAACAATAAATAATTCCATAATGCATTTTATATGACTAGGAATTGTAGAGTTGCACATAAACAGATAGGTTTTGAGAAAAGGTAATTACTATACGATTTCGATTCTAGATTCGCAGGTAAACTGCGAATAAATGGAACTTCATCTAGCTTTTCCTAATATGACTAATAACCAGTCCGTGCAAAGCTTATTGTTAAATCATCTGAAAATGGAATTTTTAACAGGTGATGATCGACTGTATTGCCAAACATGCGCCAAACTAACTGACTGTTATGAGGAAACAAGTATAGCTGAGGCACCAGTCAATGTAATAATAACACTGATGATCTTCAAACAAGACTCAACCTCTAGCGGAAGCAAGAAACTCTTTGGTAGGTTCGAAATAGATGAACATTTCAATCTAACAGACCACTATCATAATATTCATGCAGTCATTGTTCACTGTTGTTCTGGCGTTGAATTTGGTCATTATTACGCCTTGGTCAAAGACGAAACGGACTGGTTTAAGTTTGACGATAATCGTATCACGAAGTGTTCTGGCGATGCATTGAATCTATTGGAGCCTCTGGAGACACCCTACATTTTGTTTTATAAAAGAGAGGACATTGGTAGATCAAGATCTTCAGATGATGTGGTGCTGCAGGTTTTTTCGGATTTTCTTGCAGCTGAAAAAGCAAATGCGCCACTGGAATCAATGAAGTCGCCCCGGAGCGCCAATTATTTTGTATTGTTGTTTAATGGTTTATAACTATCAATTCTAGGAATTTCATGAAAATAAGTTCAATAATGGTCGTTTAATAAGCAATTTGATTGGGTTTTTTTCATGGATTTTCAGGGATTCAAGCAGGTATTTTCCAGTTCAAAACGTTTTCGTGTTCAGAATCTCTCCTTTCGGATTTTCTGGACTTTCTTTCTATATAAACTTTCGGACATAATCCACATGTTAGTTTATAGACCTCTGATTTGTTATCTTTGACCAGTTTCAACTGGTTGTTCCAAGAAGTTATCAGTTTTGTATGTTAATGTTTTTTCAGTCAATATTCTTTTCATTTTCCGGTAAATATGAGTGTTTTGTAGGTGTGAAAGTATACTTGGTTAATGACTCCCACACAAAGTTTTTCGTTAGGGATTATTCATGTCAAGTTGGAGTTCTTCATTGCAATTTTTTTTCATCAAATTAAATTCTTCTATAAAATTATCTGTGGATATGGGGATACTGATGAGGAATGATATTTAAAACAGGGTGTATCTCTTTCACAATCATATAAAAAAATTAAGGTAATGACTATATTTCCTAAATAAAAGCATATAAACTACGAAGGAAGGAAATGTTCAATTCGTTTTAATTTCTGATGGTGTCAGAACAGATTAATCGATGAATAATATTTATGAGGTCGCTTATGGTTAACAAAAACATTGCTTGAATAAGAAGTTGGCCTCAGAAAAATATTTCACGTCGAAGTTCACTATAAACTGATTCATATTCAAAAGTTATCTGAGGTTCTCGATAGCTTCCAATTTGTGAAAAGATCAATTTGTAGACCTGGACAATTTCACTGTCATCGAAGACAGTTGATTATGACAAATTACCTATCCCAGTGATTTTCTGTCGCGATTGTAGAATTATTTTCATATAAATAGTGAATTACACAAAAAATATACTTTCTGAACAACTACCTACTTTGCCAAACTACTCATGCCAAAATAACTTTTTTAGTTTGTTTTCCAAACAATCGTTATAGAATTGAATAAGACATCATTCACAGGATTGCTATAGTACAATTTCATAATAATAGGCATTACATTTTCAGAAATATTGGATTAAAACGAAAACATTGTTTTGTCAAGTGCTGTTTTTTAATTAGTCGGGAAAGAGATCAAACTTTTTTCGTAGATGAACAATTTAGTTTTTTGCTAATGTTTCGGACTTCGGTAAATCCATCATCAGGGCTCATTCATTAGTGTCTGTGGTTGTATGAGGGTCATTTAGTTAGTCCTTATTTTCGTTTGTTTTCCTACGTATGTTGTCTAATATATATATTTTTAATGTTTTTTTGACATGGATAAACTAAGGTTTGAGCCCTGATGATGAATTCAATAAAGTTCGAAAAGTTGACAGAACTTAATTGTTCATCTACGAAAAATAAATTCTATCCCTCTCCCAACTAATAAGAGAACAGCATTAAAGCAAAACGGCAGTCATTTCTAGGAATTTAGTGGCTACTGTTTTGGCTACTGTTTGAAATTTCACTTACATGGAAAGCTGTCATCTTTAATGGCGGACTTCCGTTGTTTCAGAATAAGACACTTGCCGAATTGCTTCTTCAGCCGGAATCAAAATAACACTACAAGATAAATAACTCAATTCATTCATAAAATTACGACTTTATCCCACGAATCAGTTGATTCTACTCCATGTCATCGACGACAGTACATAATGACATTCATTCGCTTTTTGATTTAATCCCAGCTATAGGATTTTTGTTTGAATTTAAAAGAGTATATTTTCAGGAGGGATTAATTTTTGGTAAAGAAAGATTTTGGCTTTCCACTTCTCCTTCATGCAAATCAGTGGGAATCTTCCAAAGATAGAAATGAATCACCAACTATTCTTTGCAAAGAGTTTACTTTGAAAATAATTGCTTTCTTCCTTTTTTTGAAATATTGCCACATTTTTTTGGATGAAGATGGAAAGGTAGAAGGCCAAAACCTTTGTTTCCCACAAATTATATGATCCAATAGACATAATCCCAGTGATTTTCTTGCGATCGTAAAATGTAATTGACAAACAATTGATCCGTAGAGTGCCAGTGATATAATAGTAAGGATTCCATTAAAATACGTTTCAAAATATGTTTATATATTTATTTATTAATTTATTTATTTACGGGAAAGCTCATTTATAGTGTAAGGTACAATGTAAAATTATAATTAAAATAAAATCAGATAAGGTACTGAATTACAAATTCCAACTAAGAATAGTTTGGAAGGGATAAATTTTCAGTTCAAAAAGGGGCTAATTTTAGAGTATATAATGACAAAAAACAATGAGCGATAATAAAATGGATACTATATACTACCATATAGTAACATATACTACCATGAACTATACACTAAATTATTAAAGCACAGTATTCCGTAACTGGGCTTTAAAATGATGCAAGGAGATGTTGAACATCTCAAAATCAATTGGCTAATCGTAAGATTCTTGAAATGCAGCTATTGAATGTATGGTTCAAACGATAAAATGGTACGTTAAATGTTTGTTGCTGTCGAGTTGAGCGGTTCTGAACATTTACATACATTTTTTCTATGACAACTGAATTTGCCGGTAATAATATTGAAAAGTAGGGTCATATCTCGCTGTTTCCTCCTAGTTGTTGAGTTGTTCAGATATTTCCAATGGTATCAGAGATACCATCAGCACCATAATTCAATTTCAAATAATCGTTGTACATTCAGAACAGATCTTCTTAATCCCCTCTGCTATTTCATAACACACCAACCAAAGTAATATATTCTTCCCCTATCCCTTCACACTCCAAAAACCCACGGTTGCTTTAACTCTAAGCAGACTTCACACATTTCAATTTATCGACGAAATTGGACTTCTCTGTTGCCAAAATCGTGGAAAAGGTCTCAAGTAATCGGTTTAATAACAGATGAACGATCGCGTATCGGAAGCTCTTTTTTCCCATTGAAAACTAGCCGGAGGTGTTAAGTTAGTGGCCCATTACACACACAGATGGTTTTTAAGGCCGAACTTCTACCGTTACCGATTTGATCTACTATCTCATTGACAGCTGAGAGTGATGCATCTGTTTTCGTGTACAAAAGTGACCGGGACTGGGACGTGATTGATTTTTGTGTATCTCTTTGAATGGGTGTCAACGGGAATGTTTGAGTTTTATCTGGTGTTCGATTGTTCTTCGGACGGGGTTTCTCGAAATAACTTGCTGGAAAAGATTTAGAAATTCGAATATGTACGTTGAATTGACCAATGCATTCTCTGGAGGAATCAGTTGACACTGATATATCAGAAAATAATTCCATTATGAGATAACTGGCGTATTCATGGTTGGAAATTCGAACCATCTTTTTGATTATTTTGCAGTTGAATATGTGTTGATAATAGTAGTAATACAGTTTATAACGACCTAGATCTTCTCTTGCATACATGCTTCGATTGGATAATCAAATTGGTGTCTTAACCTCATCGGACTAGACTTGATCTCATAACAGTTTTTGACAAGCAATATCGAATTATTTATTTAATATTTCTGAATAACTTTTCGCTGCGGTTCTTGTATATTCACAGTTGCGGTTATGACATAGTTTAAATAGTTTTGTTCCATCCTTTTGAAGGTATTTGAAACTTCTGAAGTGAGAAAAATGTCAATATCATTAGGAGAATGTTACAATGTTGCTGTCAATTAGTAGTCATGGCCTGCTTACAAAATACCGAATAGAAATACCTCTCTGAAGAGACTTTTTAACAAGTCCGAAACTTGACTAGCTAGGTATAAGCATGATATGCCTAGAAAGAAGGAAAATTTCAACAGCTTTGTGAATTTGTAATAATACAAAGGGTGATTTTTTTGAAATAATCAACTTTCAGACTCTTTTTCAAACAAATGAGAAAACTGTATCTCTTTTTACCACGCTGAATTGAAATAACGGAGACTACGCTGAAGATTGGAAAGCCTCCAAGTATGACAGAACTCCGAAACACATTTCGATACCATAGTATTCTTCAACTCAAAGATATCAGTATTTCTAAAGGTCATAATTTCCGAAGAAAAAAAAATTGAATTAATTCATTTTTCGAAAATGGTACCAGATAGGTAGAAAAGTGTCGAAAAAAGTTGTCAGGTAATTGATGTATATTCCAAAAATGATATTATATACCAGGTGTTCTATTTGAAAAATTAAAGTTTCTAATACTTTCTAATTGAAGTGGCACCACCCCATTGTCGTAAATATTGCTCTAAATTGAATTTTGAAAGTGATCCATGAATCAGCCTGTATATTTTATTCATTTTATATCCTTGTAGTCGGCTCATTAACAATTTTTATACTGATGGTAGGTATAGATATGGAGATAATGTCTTACTGTGTTTTATTGGTACAGTCCTGCAGCTGGGCAAGTTTATCAAATTTGTTGATTTCATCTACCCTTCGACTAATTTTACGATTGATATGGAAGTGAATAACTCTATACATTTTCTAGTGATTTTAACCATCACTAGAATTGCCAATAAACATAATTTTGCAATTTCTCACAAAAAAATCCCATAGGGACAACATTATACATAATTCATCAACGAGTATACATCGATATCAACATGAAGTTGCAGCATTCAATTGTATAATTCGCAGACTATTGAATATTTCACTTTCAGAAAACAAATTTCAAAGGGAACTGATTTTCATGAAACATATTGCTGTCAACAACGGTTACGAAGTGGATTTATTGACTCAATTCTTTGAAGAAAATTGCAGAAACAAGCTCTGAACCAGTTATATCCAGTTTCATAGAATTATACTGAACATTATGTCATTCTGACTTACTTTGGTGATCCTACTAATAACATTGTTCATTCTTTAAAAGGCAAAGAATTGGACCTAGCCTACAGAACAAATAATAATTTGAGTATATCAACTAAAAATATTAAAGATAAATCTTCAGGTTCAGATGAATCGTGAGTATACAAGTTGATTTGTGGTTCTTGTAAAATTCTATATCAGACAAACTTTGAGAAAACTTTGGTCAAAAGAATAAAAGAGCATAGAAGTATTTTTTTTGCGAACCGTCTCTTGACAGAGGGGTTTATTGCTCAATAAAATTGTTCCTTTCTATTGAAGTTACTATACCACGAAGAAATTTGTCTATCCCCCTTCCTTTCCTAACTCTACTCCCGCACGTGGGAGAATGTTTGTTTTTGTAAATATGTAAATAGATTTTTTTTAGTGTTGTAACCATATAGACAAATAAAGAATTTTGAATTCTGCTAACTAGTCAGATCTTAAAAGTGAGTAAAATGATAACTCAGGTAAAATTTGTTATTCATTATCCTCAAGTCTTGCGAGGTGTTCCTAGATAGATGAATAGTTTAGATAATAAATCATGTAGAAATTTGGCAGGAAGTAATATTCATTATGATTCTGATTACTGTAAAAGCACGACTGTATGAACAGTATCATGATGCCCTGAGGATGCTATCTTATAGCGAAACAGGTTTTGTAATGTTCCAAGTGAAAATCTTACATCAAAGTGTGTTTTTGACGATACAAATGAACATAATTTGTGTGTGTCTGGAGTTAGGAAAAGGAGCTTGTATTGAATTTATTCTGCACCTGAAGTTCCAGTTTGATCTTTTATCACTATTAAATAGTGTTTTCACTGGATTCATTTTACGACAGAGGTTTCCACTGTACCCGTCAAGTACTGAAATCGAAATTGACGTAGAAATCAATTCATATATTTTATATATTCATCTATTCTCTATAAATAGTTGTACATATCGGAAAAATATTTCTATCCGATCCCAAAACCAAATTTATAGTTTTTCAAGGCAAATGTCAAAAAATCTCATTTATTCAAATAATAAATTGTTATTACAACACGTTATGGATTTTCATCACGTCATCACCAATCACAAGAAATAATTTTGTCGACGCGAGTACTGATCATTTCTCGCGGATAGAATATCATACTTTTTCTATGACTTACATCAGGAATATTCCAACATGAGATTCATTTATGGAGGATATCGGGTTGTATGGACAGACACATTTCCTAACAAGGAGCCACCTAATAATATCGTTAAAAATTCTCCCTGTTGTTAATTTCTTCAACTTTGAATAGTTTCAGAAGTAGAGGATTGAAAAAAGCAAACAAACAGTGCATTAAATAAAATTGTCTTCATGTATTGGAACAAATTTATATTTTCAAACAGTTTATTGGACCATTGTGTGAAAATTTTCCTTTAATTTTGTGAATCCAAAATATTAAAATGTAACAATAGCAATCAAAATTATGTTAGTCAAACATATATTTTCTTCCAGCCAGTGTGCTTATTGGACTCGAGAAAATTCAAAATAATACTCAACAGAGAAAAATTGCTGAAACATATTTATTATCATATCCCCTTTTTTTCCACGAAAAAATAGTCGACACTAAAAACCATCCACTGTTCCTCCATCATCTAGAGACTTTTGCAATTTCGCTAAACCATAACTCATCAATGTTCAGAGATGCTTACACGGAAGTCAGCTGCACATTTTCTCCATCGTTTCCCCGCGTTTTTTCTGCCATCATAAGGTTTTCCAGAAAGTTTTCGCATGATTTCCCCGCCCTGCAGCGGCATATCCTCGTATATCTTGAAGAAACTTTTCCGGCAATAATTAATTACCTCGAGACAAGCTTCATTCGAAGCGACGTGAAGTCAAAATTATATTTTTTGTGTTTCTTTGAGTTTGAAATTCAATCGAGTTGAGGGGAGTTAAGATTCTTCTCAGCTGATGGATTTGAATATTTCATGATTTAATTTAGTCAAGTTCAGCTTTTTACATTATTAGGATATATGTGTATACAGGGTGTCCCTGGACTTCCTCTTTTCCTCTCGGGAATGT
>NW_019290095.1:0-17020 GCF_000500325.1 Leptinotarsa decemlineata
AATTCAAAACTGATGAAATATAACATGAAACATTGTCAACCACCTTCAAACAAATCACTTTCTGTTTCTCTGCAATTTCCAGAGCAAGCAAGCAAAGTATTAATTTTTGAATATTTTCCAAAAATTGTTTATGCAAATTTGCAATTACATCTTCAAGGCGGTCATGAAAAATAATCAAAAGTTCAATTGAACGTATTGAATTCTTCAAAATTTGTGATCTTTTGAGAGAAGAATTTTTTTTCGCCGACAATTCAGTTTAACTTTCATTCGCAAAGTTACTCGTGTGAACTGTGGAGAAAAATAAATCCGAACATACTCGACAGAAATTGCTGAAAAGAAATTTTTTCAGATTAATGATGTCTTTGGTTCGCTTCATTTTCAAATGTCCTCGATAGTTGTCTACAAAGTCTTGAAATGTGAAATATGTAAAAAATATATTTGTCTATTGCAATTATTTTTCTTCAAGCCAAGTACGATCAATTTCCAGAAGCTCTTTGAGATCTTTGAGAGGTCTTTGAGATCTCTCTCCGAATCATCTACTCTTGTTTCATTCAACTCAATGTTCACCATCTTATTTCAAGATATGTATTTTGTGAGAATGTCTATTTCTGATTTGATATCAATGTTCATTCTCATTCATTTTCAATGATCTTGGAGTTTCACCAATATAATAACTTCAACCATAATAACAAGATATCTAGTGCATTCAAATTTTTGTTCTTTCTAATCTGTTCTCAGGTGAGTATGAATCTGAGTGTAATTGTTTTTTGTAAAGAGTGGTGACAATCTTTTTCCAATTTCTTTCATCTTTTCAGATATATCTGGAGAGTAAAGTATAACGTAAGACGTGAAAGGTGTCGATGTATTCCTCAAAATGTAATTTAAAATGAATTTCGTTCAATTGATCTTCAACTTAAGTATCTTCCTAACCAATATTATTTTGAAAACTCGGACTCGAGGTTATGACACCCAGTCTCGAATGATCTTGGATGTGATTCTTTTCAGTTTGTCCTAGATACTATGGCATTTATGCCTTTGAAAAAAGTAATTTTTGTTTCAGTTTTATAAAGTGGTTTTACAAAACATATGAATTCCATCCTCTTCATCAAAAATGGAAAAAATACCAAAAACGATGCTTCATTTTGCCTTCGAAAGAAAATATAAATTTTGTTAATGATAAAAGATGTTTGGTTTCAGTTACAGGCAGAGTTCGTGCGGCCTATTTGGATATTAATTTTCGAATATACAATTTACCTCCATGCATACATCATGTAATACTAGTTTTTCTTATCTGTCGGTCTTGTCGGTCGGTCGGTAGCTAAGCGGTTCGGCATGGGTGTTTTGTTCACTCACTCGAATTGACTGCCGTGTTGGTCGGTGGTTCAAGCCCTAGTCTGAACGATCGATCTTCACTTGCTATCGTCTTACCCGTGTTAGGAATCACACGATAAAAGGTAAGACCTCGTTAATCCTTAGCTCGCACAAGTTTCGACTTCTGAGGATTGTCGTTCGTAGGGGTGCGACAGCTGGTTAACGGAAAAACAGATTTTAAACAGATTTTTTAAACAGATTGTAGCGCGTCCCTCTACAAATAAATTTGAATAGAAATCAAGAACTCTCATACCTTTGCGATGTTATTTGTGCTGCAATTTCAGAAAGTCTCCAGTTTTCAAATCCCATATTTCTACTGTTTGGGGAAACATTTTTTTTGAAAGTTCCTAAACATTACCTACAGTTCTTCTGTTCATTATTTTCAAAGGCAACTTGTGACAATGCCAAAACTCACAATTTTCTGTCGTAGTTACGTACTTCTACTTAGAGATAGTAGTTAGGCCACACTAACATAGTAGTAAAATTTAGTCATAATGATTTTCTGAGAAGGCTAACTTGGTTAGCGAAACGCGCGTCGAAAGACCGAAATTTTGTTCTGGTGTTGGGTTCCAGAGGTTCCAGTACGAACTATCAAGTTTTGTTGAATCATTTTCGAAAATATTTAAGAAAATTTAAAAAATAATCCCCGAAACGAAGGTTCATCTACCTCTTTGAATAGGGTCACCTTTTATCCCAAGTATCACAATATTTTTGTTGATTTTTTTTTCAAAATAAGTCTTTTAGGGTATTGAAAGTCGTAAATTATACGCTTTATATGTTTCATTTATTTTCGGAAAAGAAAACGCAAACAAAATAATTGAATGATGATGAAAACTATATGGAAAAAACCTATCTTCAAAAAGGGTGGTCACAATGTAACAAACATTTCAAAAATACTTATTAGTTTATACAACAAATTTTTTAATTTTCATAAAAAAAATTGACCTAGGTACATTTGTGAAAATGTATATAGCAACTCATTCAAGTACTTCAATAAGAAAGAACTCAAATTAAAAATGTATCGATATTATTTGTACTATTTTGTAATCTGAACATGATGAATCGAAATAATTGGGCAATTGAAAATGTTCATTAGTATTGACAGAAAATCTTGATCGTCACATGTGAATCAACATCAAAATATCTGTATGGAAGGGGTTATATTTTAGGAGTGATTAATTTTTGGGAAAGAAAGTTTTTGGCTTTCTACGACTCCATCTTGATACAACAAACATGTGGGAATCTTCTTCAGGAGGGCTTTCTTCCAGTTTGTGTCTGAAAGGTACTTCTTTGCATGATCTACACATCCATGTATAGAGTTACTTATTTTCAAATTGATTACTTCCTTCCTTTCTTTGGAAGATTCCCACATTTTTTTAGGTTTTAATGTTCGTGTAGACCGGCACCTCCGCCTTTTATTGAAGTGCATCAACATATCTCTTACCAGCGACAAAAGTATTGAAATAGATCACGAGATTCCCTTTCCATAAAAAAATGTGGCCTTCAAATTTTATTGTATCATATGGAAATAACCCATAACATTCCTGTGATTTATTGTTTTATTCAATTTTGTCCTTATTGTTATTCATGTTCCAAAATAATATTCATTATATCATACATATATACATCAATTTCAATACAAAATAGAAAAATATATGTCTTATATTCATTGCATTACTTTATATATCATGTCAGATTATTATTGTATATATCTACCTGAAATTATAACAAAATATGTTTGGAGAATTTCTGATCATTGTTTCCATTGTTCTGGCTTCATAAAAATATATTTTTCAAACATTTGGCCACTTTATCAATTCGAATCAATTTTTTGAAGAATGGAGGTTACTTTCAACAATGTTTTTGAACAAATCCATTTTTCTTCAATTTTCTGCATGGTATGTTATGGTACAAATATACATTTTACCTGGAAATTCATTCACGGAAAATCTTTGATATGAATATTGATAAAAAGTGACCCTAATACTGTTCTATTGCGGAACGACAAATTCACATATTTCAGTTCTTCATTTATTTATTTTTTGATTTGGGTACATTGACTTCTACATATGAAACATATGAACTCTTGTATTTTTTGTCGAAATTCATAATTCTCTTATAATCCAAGTAATAGAGCATGTCATCCTGGAATAAATTTTTTAGTAAAATAAATAGCTATAGTTCGTGAATGTTCGTAGAAAAATCAAAGAAACGACCGGATTTAGTTGAAGTTAGTGGCATTAAGAGTGCTGCCATCTTTCTATTAGCGACACACCAAACAGTAACTTTTTCGGGATGAATCGGTACCTCTTGCAATGCTTGTGGCGGTTCTTCACTCCAGATGCGGCAATTTTGCTTGTCAACGTATCCATTCAACCAGAAATGAGCGTCGTCGCTAAACACAATTTTTCAATGAAAATGTGGATCTTCCTCCAACTTTGCCAGCGCTCATTCATCAAATGTTAGACGTTGTGGGAGGTCGTGTGGCTTCAATTCTTGCACCAGCTGTATCTTATAAGGTTTTACACCCGAATCCTTTCGTAAAATTTTTCACATAGTGGAGAACGGCGGCGAATCGACATTTCACGGTCCTCACGAGCACTGGAGGATACAGCCGCAATATTTTCTTCGATTCTCACTCTACGTATGCGTGTTGGTGGTTTACTGTCCAATAATGTAATGTGGGTTCGAAATTTAGTCACAAGCTTCCGAATAGCTCCCTCAGTAGGCTGACGAAACTGCCCATAAATTGAAAGAAGTGCACGATGCATTTTCTTCACCTAGCATGAATTTTGATAATGAAATTCAATAATTTGCAATCGTTGTTCATTCGTCAGTCGATTCATGGTTGCATTATAGACCAAACTGAACAAGTTTGACAATGACACAAGACACGATTCACGCGTGATATGTCATAAACAGTGTTGCCAAAAAGATACCAACAAAAAATTACTCATATGATATTGTATCTTATAGTCAAACTATGCAGTGCATTCACCATAATCTTTCATAACTTTGCACAGTAAAATAGAAAAATCAAAAACAAAAGTCTTTAGCAAGTGGCTCTGGTTTGTCCTATACTTTTTTGTGAAAATTATTCCATTCGATATTATGAATTTTTCTGAGTAAGTACTTTTGCCAAATCAAAATTGAGTGTCACAGGCATATAGTTATTTATTTCATATCCAAGAACTGATTTATAAACGAGCTTGAGATGATATTTTCAATTGGCATATATTGTTCTTGTCAGAAAATCAGCCACTTCATAGGAGTCGTTCATTTCATGAAAATTCAGAAAATTAACTTTGAAATATCTCAATTATTCTTCAGTAATTGATTCTATATAAAATTTCATGAATGTAATGCTTTGTAAATGATCATTTGACTTTGGTTTGGTTTTCCCAATTGTCCTGGAAGTTTAAAAAAATGTGCATTGATCACCCCCATTTGTAACTAGTTTTCTGTTTCAGAGAATGTCTTGAATACGTTCTACAACATAATACTTTAAAAGCAATTCACTATCTCTGCCTATCAACTTTAAAACTACTCGCTGAGAAAAATCTAGTTCACTGCACTACATCAGCCATCCAAAAGAGTAATGTATGGCAAAACGCCCACTCGTTACGCCCTTCAAATATCATTAATTCAGATAAATTTGTGGGCAATCATTACGTGGCGTGGTAGCAAAATGCACCATTCTGTTGCACCTTGTGTCCCTGAGCAATCTCTCTAATTCACTTACCGTCTATTTCAGATGCATCATCCCATTCAGATGAAACCGGCTGATAGCGAGAACCGAAACGGTGAGTATGAACTCTGTTCATTATTATAGTGGTGATTATAGTGGTTGATGATTTATATTGGGTGTACGTGATTTTTCCAAACGTGACTGCATTATTCAGTTTGAGAATGGTTATTTTGTTCAGAAAATGATCTAGTGTGTAAATCCAAATGGATTAAATTTATTATTTCGGTTACGGTACATATTTTAACAAAATCCCAAAACACGTTGAATTTGAATTATAATTTGACATACTTCAACGGAAAAATGCTACCCCTACCTTCAACCCCCGTCAAATGATAAGTACTACCCCCAATGTTTTAAATGGGAAGTATAGGCTTCTAGTATATTGTTTGAAAGGTATCTTTCTCCTCTATTCAAAAATGTTATCGCTTTCAAGTTCATTGCAACAATTGAGATAAAATAAATTAAAATCATATGGTAAAATACACTCAAAACTTGCAATATACTCAAAACTCATTTCATGTTGAGGTATTGATAATAAGAAAGTGAGAAAAAATCTGAACGATCCATGCACCAGACACTTCAAGGTCACAACGCCTTGACTTCACTGCACAACAAAAAAACTTCACCAAACAACAACCAATAAAAAAAGCAATTAATACGTCATAGTGGTGGGGGGAGGCCGAGAATCAGCTGTAAACAACTACTAAAATGAGCAAAAACCATAGCAATGTTCTTTTTAGATGGTATCCTTTAAAAAACTGTAAATAATTTTTGTGGCAACTTTAGTTCAAAACGCCTTGTTAACTTGTTTTGTACGTTACAATATTGGTTGTCAGTATTTCAATTCAAGTTTGAAGTTCGTTAACAAATGATTGGTTACGGAGATAAAACCCGTACACAACAGGAAGTAGCTCGCCTATTTCATGAGGAATTTACCGCCCATATCTCAAAAAACAATAAGCAGAATAGAAAAGAAGTTTCGCAAGCTAGGTCATGTGGAGCAGATTAAAAAAGCAGCTGCCAATGCAATGAGTTATGAAATCAAATTAGATGTGTTGCTTGAGTTTGAGGAAAACCCACATACATCGAGAAGACATGCATTCACTACATTCAATGTTAGACACACGTCGATAATAAACATATTAAAAGAAAATAAAATGCATTCCTATAAAATGATACCTACTCAGGAACTCCTGGAAGACGATTTTAATAGAAGTTAATTTTGTGAGCAAATGTACATGTTGGATAACAATATCATCCAATTAGGAAACGTTATGATTTCTGATGAGTGTACTTTGTCTCCTAATCCAGGAAACCCTCATGTTCCAGTGAGTACGATATGGTTTCAGTAGGATAGATCACCACCACATTACCAAGTTAATGTCCGGCAATACCTCGATACAAAATTTCCCAATCGGTGGATAAGGAGGCGAGGATCGATTGAATGGCCAGCGCGATCACCTGATCTTTCATCGTTAGATTTCTTTTTATGGGGATATGTAAAGAGCAGTGTGTACAGAACTGAACCTTCAGATTTGAATGACTCAAAAGAACAAATACCGCTTGCTATCAGGTCGGTCACGGCTAATATGTTGAATAATGTTAGAAGACAGTTTTCTTTGAGATTAGGATATTGTTAAATCATTCGCGATGAACATTTTGAACATCTACTTCGTTAATATCCATAGTTCTTTTTCGTATTCCACATTTCATTACGTTTTGCATTACATTTTAGTTTTTGAGTGTATTTTATCGAATTTCGTTAACTACATGATTTTAATTTATTTTATCATAATTGTTGCAATAAACTTCAAAGCGATTACATTTTTGAATAGAGAATGAAGAGACTTTTCAAACGATATATCACAAACCTATACTTTCCATTAAAGGGGGTTGAAGGTAGGGGTGGCATTTTTCCGCTAATATTTATCAAATTATAATATAAATTTGACGTGTTTCGGGATTTTGTTAAAATATGTATCGTAATCGAAATAATGAATTTATTCCATTTGGGTTTAACACACTGTATATGAATACCATACGAGTTTTCTTACATAAATGTCAATTTCCTTTTTGAGCAGTACCAATCGATCCTCTAGCAGGAGATAAAACCACTCTTCTTACAGGCTCTCGAGGTGTTGCTGAACAACAAAGTTTGGGTTGAAAAATGGCAATTTATCGATGAAATTTCTAGGTATTGTGGTATTGTGAAAAATATCTGGTCAAACAGGGATTTGTACTTCAGTGAATTGGTTCTTATAGAGTGACATCAAATCACAAAACGAGTGTAGAGAGGCCTCTTAAATAAGCAGCATAGAAGTAACCTGTCGTGTCAGGTGCAAATGAATAATAACCTGTGGTAGAAGTCTATTATATCTCGAAGTGGAGTGTACTAGACTTACGATGCAGGAGTCGGATACGAATAAACATACAAGTGACGCTGATGGAAGCGTGTTAATAATAAATATTGTTTAAAAAACTAAAAAACACGCTTTTGAAAAATATCGAACAAAAAAGGTATTTTTTTAAATAAGCTCAAAACAGTAACGAACGAAAAATACTAGTACTCATTATTGTGAAAAAAGCGACGGGCGCTTGTTATACAAAATAGCCATATATTGTTTAGAAAAATTCCGACTCCGGAGTGGGAGCCTGAAAATCAGTTTCGAAGCCTAAGGCAGCAGGCGCGCACAGGAGGGTTACAAATAAGGCAGCAGGCGCGCGTGGTAATAAAAAATACTTTTTTCACATGAAGAAATACATGTGAAGTGAGTTCGAAAGATAGCAAGGAGGTTACGTACAGCGCCATCTGCCCGCGAATAAATCCAGCAATAAAGTCGATAATTCTGTCAAATACATATCCCGAGCTTGAGAGTTACAGCAAACAAACAAACAAACAAACAAACAATCAAACAAACAAACAAACATACATACATACATACATACATACATACATACATACAGGTGAAATTAATAAAAGCGTGTTAAAAAGGCCAAGGCCAAGCAAAATACATACTTTTTAACCTATCCATTATCTTTTAAAGTTGTTTCTACCTAGAATCATTCGGTATGTAAAGTTATTAAAAATTTCTAATGATACCTTGTGAGAAATTTGAATATTGTGGCAATTATATCGAGATTGGTTGGATTTGCAACTTCGTTTACGAAATGCGAATTATAATATTCTACGAGTAATTCATGAATGAAGTTTGTGGTTTCAAGAATAAATATCCAAATTGAAATCGTTTATCATGAGTCTTTTTTCAAACAAAACACAAGCACTTCAGGAAAATCCGTGAGGCGCTCTAAGATCGATGCCTGTGCGAAAGTAGCGATTCACGTTGGAGACTTATTTCACATAAACGTAGTTCTCCAAATGAAATAATTCTTAAGCAGTGAAGTTCGACGTGTATTGAGTTGAACCTCAAAACGATGAGCAGCCACAGTCCGTCACGTATTAATGATATGTACCGCTCTTGGTGGAATCGACTGTGCCAAGTCACGAAAGTTTAGTACAAAAACAAGGCGTTTTTCAAACAAAAATAATTCTCTTTTAAAAATATATTCATGGTTTGCCGGATGTGAATCTGTATAGAGGCAAGGCTAAAATAACTACTTCTTGTGACTGAACTAGTCACAAGAAGTTTGGGCAAACAAACGGAATTTTTGAAGTGATAACTTCTTATGAGGTGAACCGCTTCGTTAACTAACGCGTTACAGCGTCAGTCTTCCTGGCTTCCCTTTCTCTCACGCATACGTCAGCGAAAGGCAGGCTCCTCCTCTCTCGTCGGACAAAAGCTCAGAGTTTAGTGTATTGTTGACAGTATTATGAAAATCTAACCGGCAAGCATGTAATGTTCTTTTATTATGTGAAACGTGTCTCAAAAATGATACTAGTTTTGTGTTCATACATTATCGGAGTCATTATTTTTTATTCCTACAAAAGTAACAATTCACTTATGGCTATAATGTATGTATATATACATAATAATAGATAACCTTTTTTTACATTGTTATATTATTATACATAAAATTTGAGTAATAATCCAAACTTTCCCCAAATAGAACAATTTCAATGTTATTTAGTTCAACTTAGATCAGTTTAAGTTATCACTTCTGTCCGGCGTCTCGAGACGTAACGTTTTTGAAACTATTATGTGTAACTAGTAGCTTTTCAAAAATATTACTTCAAACTTTTTCGTCTAGACTTGTGAGGTATATCAATAATGAACAATACGATTATTCATCGTCTCTAAATTTTGACTGTCCTATTTAAAGAATCTGTTGGCTAATACAGGAGATCTGCTTTACCACAATTCTGAACATAAAAGGGAATAAAGAGATTTTTGCTCAAATGAAAAAAAACCTCATGAGACTTATATCAGAGTACAATATAAAAGTACTTATAAAATGGATAATACTTAAAATGAGATGTAAACGCTTCAATATTAATAATTATCGGCATTTAGGAAAATTCACACTAGTGTGTCATTGGTAATGTCACGTCCGAAGCTGACTGTAATGACAAGGGTAACATTATTAATGGAAAAAAAATCTGCAATGCAATTTATTTCATCAGTATGTCTTTCATTTCAAATTTAATATATCAACGAAATGACAGCAAATGAATACTACACATTTATTCAATATCTTAAAAATTGTTACCTCAAAACACAACTGAAAAATGATACACCTGATTTGAAATATCTAATATTGTCTATAATATAGGGCGTGCCAACGAAAACTTCACCCCCCCTGTAAGTGAGAAACGAACGTGTAATCGAAAATTTGAAAAAAAAAATGTAAATTTTTTTTCCTAGGAGGAGTAATTCTGAAATGGAAATCATACCCGAAACTTCGAGGGGTCGAGTGATACATAATTTGAAAGGTCTATTACCTCTGTTCATTTGTTATTGAGGAATTAAATATTGAACGTTTTATTTAAGAAAAAACAGAAAATTCACAACAAATAATATCAGTGGAAACAAAATCAACTGATTAATTCTTCGAAATGACCTCCACATAGTCGCATACAACAATACTGCCTACTCTCGAAAGCGTTTTATTCATTATTCAAGATGTCGGAAGTCAGCAATCGGCGTTCCCGAACAATTCTCTGTCGCAGGTTTTCTAGATTTGTAGGCTTAGCTGAGTACACTTTCGACTCCAGTTGTCCCCACAGAAAGAAGTACATCGGTGTGAGATCAGGTGATCTAGCTGGCCACTCCACTAGATCCCTTCTGCCGATACAACCCATTGGAAAACGTTCGTCCAAAAACTGTCTCACCCAAACATCAAAATGTGAGGGTGCACCATCCTGCTGGAATGTTATTTCATTTTCTACTAAATTGTCATCATTTTCTGACATTGGCTAATATTAGGATTTACACAGTCTTGTAATAGATTTGAGTATGTGTTTCCATTGAGATTACCTTCAATGAAAAATATTCCAACAATATGATTACCAAGAATGCCGGCCCAGGCATTCAATTTTTGTGGCGTTTATGAATGTGTTCTCATCACCAAATGAGGATTCACATCGTTCCAGTAACGACAATTATGTCTATTTACTTCATCATTCAACATGAAAAAACTTTCTTCTGTAAAACATGTATAATAGGTTTGGGTTATTGGTCAATTTCTCGCTGAACACCTCACAAAACTGAAGTTGACGATCAGGATCATCTTCGTACAAATCCTGAACTAGCCTCATTTCGAAAGAATAGAATTTGTAGGCTTTCAAAATCCAAAAAACACTAGTAGCTGATACACCAAACGCTCAGCTATTTGTCTGATAGATTGTTGATTGTCCATTCATACATGTTTTAAAATCGCAACTTCAACTCCGTCATTTCTGACAGGACGGGATACTTCATGTTTTCTGTTGTGAACATAACCTGAAGTTTGAAACTTATCCATCAACTGTTTAACGTATTGATGTCTCACGTTGTGGTCTGGATGATTCGTACTATGAATTCTTACAGCAACTTCAGCACATTCATTATTTCGGTGATAGGTTGCAACAATGTCTATTCTCTCTTCAGTAGAATAAACCATGTTGGAACACAGTGAATAAAAATGACTGAATAATAATTCGTGAAGAAGTGACAGTGGCCAACAATCTACTTTTTGTTCTGCGACAACTAGATTCAACAAAAACTAACAATGCAAAAAAACTAACAGTGTCGTTCATTTCAAAACGTTTACTACTGATTAAAAATATTCTACACATCTAGATGACCTGCGAACGGAATTGTTCGGGAATGCCGATTTCTGACTCCGGGCATCTTCAATAATGTAAGGAACACTTCCGAAAGTAGGCTGTATTATGGTATGGAACTAGATAAAGGTCATTTTGAACACTTTATTCGTTGATTTTATTGCCATTAATATAACTTTTGTTGATTTTCTCAATAAAATGAGCGACTGTGAATTTTTTGTTTTTTTTTTTTAATACAACGTTCAACATTTAATTTCTCAATAACGAATGATCCATGCCAGTGAAAAAAATAGGAGGAGTAGTTACTGACCGCAAGGAAGAGAAGTTACGGGTATGCTTTCCATGTCAGAATTAGTCCCGCTATAAATAAAAACTGACAAGCTTTTTGAAATATTTGATTATACGTCCGTTTCTGACTTAGAGGAGGGATCAAGTTTTCGTTGGAACGCCCTGTATACCTCGAAACAATTTTGTCTTGAACTATATTGAAACAACACCTAGTATGTAATGTAGTAGAATCACTTCACATAAAAGTGATACACGATTAAACAAAAATTCCTGTGCAGGACACAAGTTGAATTTGACAAAACGATAGTTTTCTTTTATGTACTAGATTATGTATGGGACAAACCGTATATCGCAGTTCAATAAAGTATGGCCTACGCAGTGTCAAACGTCATTCACAAAAGATAGGACGGAAAATAAAGACGGAAAGTAAAGAAATTAATACTCTTCTACGGTTAATTAGACTCCGATTTCATAGACTGACGAAGAGGTAGCTGAGAACAAAAGCTTTTGGCATTATTTCCTTTTGTAGCTTTTCCAAACTTTCAGAGAATTTTCCCTTTTGTTTATATGCCTTTGGAGTCACGATAAGTTTTATTTGTGATGAGGAGAGTTCGTTTTAATTCATTGAAAAGAAAACTGCTGAATTTGTAATAATTTCAATGTTTTCCAAGAAAAATAATATGGAATGCAACTTCACTACTATATAATTCATTCAATTCTCGTTGAATCTTCTTCATCATTTTTGTTTAGTGATATTTTTATCTCGATATTCACAAAGAAAGCAATGCTTAATAATCAATTATCCAATCATTGAAGGTAAAATACGACAATATTGTATAATTTGAGCAAACAACACTGATATGTAGAAAAATTAAGAATTAATTCTCCTCAACGTCTACTTCAAAGTTGACCCTGTACCGGGGGTTGCTTTTATCCTGGGAGTGGATGCCATTTTTTCTCGAAGACAAAAATGTTTCGTTGAAAATAAGATCGAAAATGGATAGATTGACTAATTATCAGCAATTGTTCTCAGACATTCAATACTCTTCGACTTATTGATAGGTGAAGTTTTCAATCAATAAACTCACGGTTTCAGACGAATGTTCGCTACAAAGGAAGTAATCTCCGATATCGGAGATATCAACTCAGGATGTATAAACCTCTTCAGCTAGCCAATCGCGATAGCTAAACGTCAGGAAGGAAAACCAAAAATTCACGGCCTTCAAACCCGGAAAATAGTGACACTGTAAACCTCGGCCGCGAATGCCTTAACCATTTTGTCAACTTCTTGAAGGTTGGTTCTTATTCGTCAAATGACAAAATGGAAAGTTTCATTGAACTTTTTTTGTAGTGCATCAAAACTAAGGAAGTTAAGAAAAAAATGATGTTGGTCTCTTTTTTGTCGGTAACAAAAATGCGAAAAACACCCCTTCAATACAACCTCAACTGAATTTTGCAAAAAAATTGTGTTTCATCGAAATAACTAATAACTGCAGCATTGATGAGTACACAGTGATATATTGTATGTCGTTAATAGTTTTTTGTGGTAACGAAAATTTTTTGCAAACTTCTAGAGCATAATATAGGCACATAAATAAAATAAATGAAATGTGGAGCGGCAACAATTATTTTCCATTAGGATGGTAATTAGGGGATGACTTTCACATTTTTCATCATTGAAAAACAACATTATCGGTATTTTTTTCATAATGGTATATGACTGAAGATATGCAGATACAGGAGTAGGTTCTATTTCTTCCACAAACAAATGGGTTAGTTCTTGGAAAGAAACTTTCGGTTTTCAAATTATTCATTATTTATTATACAGGAGTAGGAAATTTCCGAAGAAAAGAGGTGAGTGTCCGAAATGCTTCATGTGTATATCATGCACAGAAGTTTTGTTCAAACAAGTTCCATCTGAAACAACTACTTTATGAATTGAAGGGGTTATATTTTTAGGAGTGATTAATTTTTAGGAAAGTTTTTGGCTTCCCACTACTCCATCTTGATACAAAAAAAAGGATGAGGGAGTCTTCCAAAGAAAGGAAGGAAGTAATCAATTTGAAAATGAGTAACTCTATACATGGATGTGTAGATCATGCAAAGAAGTAACTTTCAGACACAAACTGGAAGAAAGTCCTCCTGAAACAGCTACTTCCATATAAACATTGAATTACACGAAAGAAAAAAATCTTTCGAAACAAATAATAAACATTGAATTACACGAAAGAAAAAAATTCTTTCGAAACAAATACTTCTATATGAACACTGAATTATACAGAAGATACTTTTCTCATATCAGTTTGTATTTCAAACATTCGTTGTGGAATAAAAATCAGATATCATTCACATGAGTTCTACTTTTAATGAATGGTAACAAATTGCACTTACATGAAACACTGTCATCCTCACACAAAATCGTAATACATGAATGAATTGTGTATATTTTCTATAATGTTACCCAATTCGGTACTGAAGAGCCTTACGGCAAGTGTCTTAAGGCGAAACATCGATGTATACCAGTGAGGATGACAGCTATACCTTTTATGACCCCGAGGGTGGGGAATGATTGATTGCAATATACTCGGCACTCATTCTCCACAACGGTTTCAGTATCCCCCAATATTATTATTAACATTATATATTTATTGGTTTGATTATTGTTATTATTATAAATCACTAATGATTCGAATCACAATGACTTTTCCTATAGGCATTTACAACTTACAATTTTATCATGTTAGGAACAAACTTATTTGATGAACATGTTATACAATTCAACTGGATTCTCATACCAGTTTTACTTGAACTGTTTATCTGAGATTTTTGAACTGTCCTTTTTCAAATGTAATGGGTCAAAGTCATGATAGAACTCATGTCACTCTGCTATAAGATGGATTACAAATGTTGAAATATTATCTTTGAAAAATTATTTCTTTTATGCTTCTTAATTCTTTTGGAGAACCATTCAACCAATATAAAGTTTGGGACAAGAATCTAAAAATTTTGATCTATTCGACACTGACGTTTTCTGTTTATTATTTATTAATTTCACTTGAAATATCATTTGTTATGCGAGCGGTATTTTTGGTGGGTTCACCAAAACTCCAGATGTTTACTCAGAACATTGTCATTTGAACATTATTGTAAAATATAAAAATCAATAATTGTTTGTTGTATTTCTTTTTCTATTTTGTACTTATATTGTATTTTACTAGTAATACTTGAAGAATTTCGAAATTCGAGCAATGCCGTTATACTTCATGTTTTAATTGTATTCTTCTTCTACAATAAATAAATGACCCCTTAGAAAGAAATCTACAGAACTGAGCTCGGGAGACCTTGGTGGCCATTATGTCAATCCAACGACCAGGAAAATGATCATCCAAAAATTGTCGCACTGGAGCTGCATTATAAGGAGTTGCACGATCCTGCAAGCTTACATTTTCATCAACAAAGAGTATAAGAAAATTGGTTTCATCTGTACTGTCAATGGATACATCAACACTCATCTTGATTCTGAGAGGATTGCATTTTCTTTGATAGTTATGAAATCGTATCATTTGAGTTTTATGAGCGTTTAAATTCAGAAAATTTGTATTGCACTAGTCCTGAATCAGTTCTAGAGCTTTTTCTGTATCTTTTTGCATATTGAATTCTTTCTTTTGTGAAATTATCAATGACGTGTCGTCTACATTCATTGTGACATGAACGCTTTTCAAGAATTTATCCAGATCGTTAGAGTTCAATATGAAAAAAATTGGTCCCAGGATCGATCCTTGTAGTACACCAATATTATTGGCTCTACTCTTTGAATTGACGAAACCAACCCTTTCAGATTGAATGTTTGGAGTACATACGTATTGATGAAGGTGTTTCAAAGAAGATGAAATCGTGATCTTCAAGATATGTTATTTGAATAATCATCGTTTGTTTTCCATATGGTGTATCGTGATCTTCAAGATATCTGAGAATCTTGGCAATTCAAACTTTTTGAAATAATAAATCATTTTCAGATGACTTGGAAGGTGAAATAAATGTATTTTTCATATTTTTTAATATAATTCATCACCAACAATTGAATATCAAACAAAGGCTTCCAACTCAAAAGCACGCAGTTTACTTCTCCAGTGAAATGTTAATTTTTCTTCCGGTGTTCCAAATTGTTTTCAGTGTTTTCACGTAGGAGGGAAGTGCTGAACTTGATCTTTCTCCCTAATGAGCTTCTCCCTTGCTGAACCAAAAGTTGGCGCCGCATACGGATTGTTGAGAGAATTGAATTAAATTGCTAGGATAAATCACTTCTGTGAATAGCAGAATTTCAAATTACATGACAACATTTAGTTTTTTAGATACGCCAAATAGTTTCAGGTTTTCTTCACTTTATCAGGTTGAATAAGTTAAAATGTCGAGCTTAATTGGTTTGTCGTTATTTATGAAAAATGCTTTCTTAATATTCAAGGGCGTCAACAGTGGCAATGATGAAATAAACACATATTTCCAATGATATTGATCTAACTTCGAAATTAAAACTGTTTTAGTGTTTATTTGTTCGGTGTAGTTGAGTTTACAGGACAAGTCCTCTCCATTTGAAATATTCAACCGTACTAGTTATAGACGAAATGATATAAAAAGTAAACTTGAGTGATGATTGTTATCATTGAGTGAGTAAAGTCTTCTGGCATTAATATTATAAAACGGTGGACGACGATTCAGTCACAAATACAGTGTATCAGCAAAGTATGGAATAAATTTCCAAAACCAAAGGTCGTTTTACGAAAACCTGAAACACGTTGATTTTTAATTTTAATATCGTATTCATTACTGAATGACTTTCCCATTGTTCAATTAATCATAACAGGAAAATAAAAAATAATCAAATAATTTCTACATTTATTGGATATCAGTAAAATTTATTTTCTAAGCGGACATCTTTCAAATTCTGTTCTTCAGACCCCAAGTATCATACCATTTCGGAATCAGCCCGTTACGGATTATACACTAACACCAAATACAGGGTGTTGCATTTAAAATAATTACCGATGTCGTCATCACATTAATATGGATCACTCTGTATAATGAAATTTTGTTGTGAAATGTAGAATATTAAAATTAAAAGTCGACGTGTTTCAGGTTTTTGTAAAACGACCTTTGATTTTGGAAATATCGAATTTATTCCATACTTTCCGGACACAATACGACATAGTTTGTTTAGATGAACAATCACCTAACAAGACAAGAGGTCGAAAGTTTTGCAATAAAAAATTATGACGTTTGTTCGTTTTACGCTAGATGTAACTTCGAAAGGGATGGGATAATGATTCTCTGTAAAGAAAGAATGAAGTACAAAAACAAGACTGACCTTCAAAATCTATATGTAAACGCTTCAATAT
>NW_019290095.1:17407-38232 GCF_000500325.1 Leptinotarsa decemlineata
TTGATGATGTCATTTGTGTTGTCCCGAAGGATAAATCACAAGAAATACTTGAAAAAGTGAACAGTTATAACCCCAAATTACAATTCACTATAGAACTGAAAAAAATGATACCATTTCTTTTTTAGATACAAAAATAATTCGCAGAGATGACAATTCATTGAAAACAGATTGGTATATCAAACCAACAAGTTCAGGGAGATATATTAATTATAATTCTATAATGATTATTGAATAACAAACTTGATTAGCTCCCTAACTATATTATCGAAGAGGAACTGTTGGAAATTAGATTGCACTAGAGCATTTACTTGAACTATACGATTAGAGGATATGGAAATATGAAACAATTTCCAAATACGCAAAGTTGCACGGATGCGTATTAAGCATTTTACCTTAGTAAGGTGACCAGAGGAAACTTGCAGCCTCAGCATATGAATCTTTATAAATATTGAGGGAAGTCAAGATCAACAGAAAATATTGAGAAATTCATTTAGTATTCATTGATCACTCATCAGGAACGGTTCGAGAGCATTTTGAAAATGCAGCACATTTCCTTTTCATCGTTCCTGCTGTGTAAAAGTATAATGCAAGTTTTTTGGTGCTTCTTTGTATCTTACCCAACTATTTCATTAACTACCCTCAGCGTAATTATTTCGTTGTCATCAAAATAAGTATTTCATTCAGTTTTAAATGAGTTCTTTCATTATTTGGATGAAAGAGGTTTGGTTGAAACAGCGATACATCCTCTCGTGATGAGCAAAGCAAGTACTGAGTTGCGACAATACAATAAAACTCTTACATTCATTCTTCAAACTCCAATCTGAAATGTTGGTAATATCCTTTTGCTGATATGTGCAGTCTCGGACTGTTTAGACTGATTTGAAGAGTTCAAAATCATCAGCTAAAAGAAGATAATCTATATATTTCAGAGCTGACGGTAAATCATTGATAAAAATTATGAACAGAAGTGGGCCTAGATTCGATCCTTGTGGTACATCTGACCTAGCTGGAAATTTATCTGAAATTTTTCAGTTATGTTCGACAATGAAAAACCGATTTTGAAGATAATTCTTCGTTAGTTCCATTTATTTTTTTTCACATTCACTCAATTATTATGCATTTTTTTCAGATTTCTTATACTTTATTTGGTTTCCCCGATATATACATTCTAAGTACATATATACATATAGATGGAGCTGAAGAAGTTTTACTTCATTCGTGTGGTTCGAAGCACACTCGGTTTTTTTAATTATAAATATTTGCGGTTACATTTTGACTGGCACCCTGTCATAAATGTATTCTCCTATTCACAAATGTATGTAAAAATCTGAGTTCGGTTATTTGGTTTCCCGATATAGACATTCTAAGTACATACATACATATAGATGGAGCTAAAGAAGTTTTACTTCATTCGTGTGGTTCGAAGCACACTCGGTTTTTTTAATTATAAATATTTGCGGTTACATTTTGACTGGCACCCTGTCGTAAATGTATTCTCCTATTCACAAATGTATGTAAAAATCTGAGTTCGGTTAACTACGCTATGGACCCAGGTCAGAGTTCGTTCATAGATCGGATGCCATTCTAATTACCTAGCAAAAGTGTCATACACGAGGCAAACGTATTCAATAAGATTATCAGTTTGTCTCACTAGGAGTCAAGAATATAAAATCACACACTATTTGGTAGGAATATACTCACACCAATGCTTATATTGCTAGACTTGACCAAGGTATTCGATACAACGTATCACCAGATAATGCATTTTGTTTTGTACTTTTTTCAATTTTCAAACAGTGCTACAGACCTTTCAGATATTCGTATGTATGGGTTTCAATATGTAAAAACTAAAGTGGCGAGCGTAGAGATTAAAGCACGACCCGTAAGGGAGTATGTGGAATATGTGAGCTACATACAAACTCTTTTCTCCGATTTGAACATACTGGAAAATACTGGTCAACAGTTTTTTGTTTTCGGTGCCACAATCAGCGAATATTCTTCTTTCTGGAAAAAGGTTCAAAAAGTCGTAATTTCGACATAACCACGAGTGAGGCAGGTCGACACATTTGCTGTGTATAAAAACGGAGAAGTATAAATCCAAAACCGTTCTTTCCCAAAAATTAATTTCTCCTACAAATATACCTTCAAATTTAAAGAAGATTTCTATGGCTAGGAGTGAATCAAATAAGCCAATGAATGTCATTACGTACTGTCATGGATGACATAAGTAGATTTAACTCATTCGATGCTTATGGTCGTGATTTTATGAATGAATGTTATCCATATTGGTGCTGAAGAGACAATAAGGCAAGTATCACATTACGAAACATCGATGTAGGCCATTGAGGACGACATCTATGAATATACAACTTTTTCAAAATGTAAATTGAATTTTTGAAATTATCTATTGTTCCATGAAAATATACGGCCTGAAAATGGGATTTACTTCATTCAGTCCTAAAACGAAATGCAATATCGAAAACAAAATGGAATATTGTTTTCATAGAAACTCACAGCAGTAAGTGAAACACTGAACCGAACCATATCTATCATACCTTTAATGAGACAAATCTTCGTCCTTCGTTTCAACGTTCTCAAGTTATCTTTCTCCTTTCCTTCTATTATTTCGTCTCTAGCAATTACCAGAATTAAAGGAAACCTAATAAGAATCAAAGTTGTCACAGGACGCCCCTCTTTAACTAAGATGAAGATCTCTTTTGAGCTCGGTTAATCCAACTTTTCACCCTCTTTGCCGAGATCAAATTACTTTTCACCGCTTGAAGTACGTTTTTTACTAATTAATGTGAACTTTTTGTTTCAAGAAATTGCAATTGTTGGAATTGTGAGATCAGGAAACGATCGCTCTATAATTTTTTCGAAAGGGAACTTCTCTTGGCCGAACTGACAAATGACTATTTGTTGTATGGCCAACAAAAAGAAATCGTACAGGAAAGTAAGAGGAAAGGATTGATGAAGCTAATATGATTATTGAAAAAGTAAAAAAATTAATATAAAAAATCCACTTAGGTTAAGAAAAATAAATTGTGCTAGGGGAGACTGGGGCTGGTTGTGATAGGGGTGGATAGTAACGGCGGCAACGGAAAATTTCTCAATAGATACTATATTTCTCGAGAGTGACATCCCACTCAATTTCTCTACTTTTTTTATGTCTCTCATCATCGAGAGGGAATTATTAGAGTTAATGAATGTTAAACATAAACTCCAAACTTAAAAATTAAACATAACAGACCAAATATCAAACAGGTTGATTAAATGTTGCTTTTCTGAACTATGTACTGTACTCACCTTTCTAATAAATCTATCAACAGGAGAAGGCATTTTTCCAAATGATCTGAATTCAGCCAGTGTATCTCCTATATTTAAAAAAAGGAATAAAAATTACTTGAATAATTACAAAGCAATTAGTATTCTTTCAAGCATTTCTAAACTAAATGAAATTGATATAAAAGAGCATTTAGGTGGTTATTTTACTGAGATGGAATTATTATCACCATTACAACATGGTTTCACGACTAACGAAGGCATTGATACATCTCTTTGCTAATTTCACATTTGCATACTAACGTCCTTGGTCAAAAAATATGGGCTGAAATTATTCATTGATTTTTCACGTACGTTTCATGGCGTTAATCACATCCTTTTGCTGAAAAAACTCTCTAGATCCTCTATCTAAAAAATAGTAAACAAATAGTGAAAATTGGGAAAAATATAAGTTCTGAAAAATCACGTTGCCGATGGTGTGCCTCAGGGATCCATTTTGAGACCATTTCTTCATTTAGTTTTTGCAAATGATCAGTTTTTCTAAATGGAAATTTTGTCACTCACTGTATATGTCACGCTGATGACACGAATATATTGGCTATTGGACATGACCTAAACACTGCAGTGAATGTAACAGAAAGCCCTTTCAGTAGAGTTAACACTTGGTCGGAAAATACAACTTGCAAATGAATAAAACAAAAACTAGTATGTAGATAATTTGTGTAAAATACTCTGAAATTCCTGTTATTCTCTCAGGTATCTCTCCACTCACTGCAGTCAAGAGATTCTACTTACGCTTCATCATGCGAATTTTAATTGTCACCTCAGGTATGACATATTGAACTGGGGCACANAGATCCATAGTAATTTCAAAAACTAAACACTACAAATAAAGTTTGGGGAGATAAAATCGTCAGGTTTAGTTTTTGAAAGAACTGTAGTTGTTAAGCCAAAGCAAGGATGGATTTGAGAGTGGTTTGTCATAACCACAGATTCACTTGTTCCAAATTGCATAAATTCGAATAGTTGGAGCAAAATGTGAAAATATCCCCAATCCATTGGGTCAAGATAACTGACAAATTTCTTCCTATTCAGGTGGACCAACTTTGTTCGGAACAAATGGGCACAGACCGAGTTGAATTCCATAAAATTTGTCACGTAGAGATGGAACAGCAAAACTTCTGAATTGGATATGTAAATTTCGCCATTATCGAAATAGTCCCTAAATTTATGTTATTGAGATGCATGATTCACACATTCGTACGCAAGAAGGATTATTATTCGTAACATTCATTTTGATTAATCCGACGATACGTGCGCCTCATTGAGGAAATTTATAGCCCATCGCATATTATTGAACTGTTTTCTATATTCGATTAGTAGGCATTTGTTCAGGATGGATTAAAACTGCAAACAATCGTTGGTGACTTGAATGCAGGGCTGTTAGAAATATTAGTACAGGATTCCGCCGCAAAATCACTACGTTCAAAGGGTAGTTGATCAAACTCAAATTTTTACATACATTTATGAATAGGAAAATACATTTATAACAGATTGCCAGTCAAAAAGTGGCCGGTAATATTTTTATTTGAAAAAATCAAGTTACTAAAATACTTCATGGAGTAAGAGCCGGGTCAATCTCTCTACGAAACCCTTCGTCACTTTTGGAAGGATGGAAAATAGTCGTGGAATAATTCAAATTCATTCAAGCAAATACATGAATTGAAAGATGTTTCAACCCCAACTTCAATATTCTAAAACAAAAACACTCAGTATTCACAATTCCATCTTTCAATATTCCAAGGTCAGAGACATCAAAATTAATACCATTACAGGATATGGAAACATAAAACAATCTCCAAATACGCAAAGTTGCACGGGTGCGTATTAAGCATTTTACCTTAGTAAGGTGACCAGAGGAAAGTTGCAACCTCAGCATATGAATCTTTATAAATATTGAGGGAAGTCAAGATTAACAGAAAGTATTGAGAAATTCATTCAGTATTCATTGATCACTCATCAGGAACGGTTCCAGAGCCTTTTGGAAATGCAGCACATTTCCTTTTCATCGTTCCTGCTGTGTAACAGTATAATGCAAGTTTTTTGGTGCTTCTTTGTATCTTCCTCAACTATTTCATCAACTAACCTCAGCGTAATTATTTCGTTGTCATCAAAATAAGTATTTCATTCAATTTTAAATGAGTTCTTTCATTATTTGGATGAAAGAGGGTGGTTGAAACAGCGATAAATCCTCTCGTGATGAGCAAAGCAAGTACTGAGTTGCGACAATACAATAAAACTCTTACATTCATTCTTCAAACTCCAATCTGAAATGTTGGTAATTGGTTACATTTTGACTGGCACCCTGTCATAAATGTATTCTCCTATTCACAAATGTATGTAAAAATCTGAGTTCGGTTAACTACGCTATGGACATAGTGATTCTGCAGCGAAATCCTAGACTATATGTTTCATGTGAACGATGTTCTTCAGCAGGAGTAGTGATACGCTCACTAACCCAGGTCAGAGTTCGTTCATAGATCGGATGCCATTCTAATTACCTAGCAAAAGTGTCATACAAGAGGCAAACGTATTCAATAAGATTATCAGTTTGTCTCACTAGGAGTTAAGAATATAAAATCACACACTATTTGGTAGGAATATACTCACACCAATGCTTATATGGGTAGACTTGACCAAGGTATTCGATACAACGTATCACCAGATAATGCATTTTGTTTTGTAGTTTTTTCAATTTTCAAACAGTGCTACAGAGCTTTCAGATATTTTTATGTATGGGTTTTAATATGTAGAAAGTAAAGTGGCGAGCGTGGAGATTAAAGCACAACCCGTAAGGGAGTATGTGGAACATGTGAGCTACATACAAACTCTCTTCTCCGATTTGAACATACTGGAAAATACTGGTCAACATTTTTTTTTTCGCTGCCACAATCAGCGAATATTCTTCTTTCTGGAGAATGGTTCAAAAAGTCGAAATTTCGACATAACCACGAGTGAGGCAGGTCGAAACAGCGTTTTTTTTTGTTGAATCATAAATGAGAAATTACATTTTTTTTGCAAACGAAAAATCTAAAATGTGATGAATGATCTGGTAATGAATTTATTGATATTTTTTGGAATGACAAGAATCCCCCCACAACACTATGCCATATACCATGTGACTATGGAAGAGTCCGAAGTACGAAGATTTGACCGCTCTGATACCGACGAAATCCTTCAGTCTACGATTCATAAATAATACACAATTATTATAATTTCTTGGCCAGTTTGTCAACATGACATGACCAGTTCAATCTGTCGTCTATATAAATCCCCAGTACCTTAACATTTTTACCCGAGGTTAAATACGTATTTGTGGAAATTATAAGATTTTGATTTTTAGCCGCAGTTTCGTCCTATAAGGATATTTTCAAACAATTAAAATAAACTGAAAATGAATCACAATGTTAGCCCTTACATATCTACTTTAGGAGAAAATAGAGGTCCTAAACTTACCTGGAATTCGTTCACCTGTGACAATGTGGATACGCTAATTTGAAAAATGGGTAGTACACTAGATCGATTTGATCATTTAGCAGATAACAACCGCAATGCTTATGCTTATGAATTTCCAAGGATTCCAAATAATTGAGTTTCCAATTCTTACTTGCATAGTACGAAATTTTCGTACCGTTTAGATTTCCCCTATTCTGAAGGATCTGTCATGTTTAAAGTACTGTTTTGAGAAATTTCGACCACAGTGTCCCACATAAACACTATTACATTCCGGACACTTAAGCTCATGATGCTCAGATTTCTCCATCTTGTGCGTTTTATCTTTGGCATTAAAAACCTGGCATGTGGTCTGAATGCCACTTCCACATTTTTCAAATCAGCGTATGCACGTTTTCACAGGTGAACGAATTTCAGGTACTCAATTAAGTTAAGGACCTCTATTATCACCTACTGTGAATATAAAAGGGCTAGCATGATTTATTTTCAGTTTATTATAATTGTTTCAAAATGTCCTTTCAAAAACTACACCTCAACTATTTGATCTCCACAAACTTTATTTGAAAAATATATCACAACATGTTTCGCTAAGACATTAGCTTTTTCAAGTGAAAATTGAAATGTCCTTATAGGAGGAAACTGCAGTGATATCAGTCATAAATAAAAGTGGTAATAACATAAGAAATTATATTTCTCATTTTTCATGATGATCTTTCACCGTGCGTAGTAACGGCTACATCCAGAAATTCATAAATGCGTTTGGGCTCCATTTCACAACTAGTTACCTTGCAGTGGAAGATGCAGTAGAAGAAAGAAAATGAATCTCATTTGCGATTGATGTCGAAGCTTGGCTTTGCAACTGACCGCCTCAAGGAGCCTCGTTTATTTCTGATATTCGAGTATTGAGTTCTCTATCGATCCGACATCAAAGTCGAACTTTCCAAGAAACAAATAATGAAAATAGGTATCCCTTCTGCATTTCCGTGTATATGTTCTTCCTATATGTGGAGTTTATTGCTCCCTATTTTGTTGAGGTAGCTCTCACCGGAAATTGTATGATCATACAGTGATGATGAGGAAAACGTCGGAAAACACATATATTGTAATACATAGCTGAATTTGTGTCTACAGTGAATACAAAAGTCGATGAAAAACCTAGAGGTCCGTAATCAAAATCTGGACAATATCACAAGATAAAGCACTCTTTCACATACTATATCGTGTAGCAATCCTATTAATGATATCTGATTCAATTTCATAACGAATTTTTGGAGTGCAAACAGAATAGGAAAAAGTGTTTTTGTACAACTGTCATTGAAAGTGACATTTTTAATAGTTGTCAAGAGTATTAAAAGACGATGTTCACAAAGTAGGGTGTTGAAAATATTTACAACACAATACATAACTATTCAATTCTCAAGGAAGTTTTATTACGAACAATAGTTATATATCCAATAAAATATTGTAAAAAAATCCGTTAAAATCTGTTTAAAATCTGTTTTACCGTTAACCAGCTGTCGCACTCCTATACGAACGACAACCCTCTGAAGTCGAAACTTGTGCGAGCTAAGAATTAACTACCGGAAATTGTATGATCATACAGTGATGATGAGAGAAACGTCGGAAAACACATGTATTGTAATACATAGCTGAATTTGTGCCTACAGTGAATACAAAAGTCGATGAAAAACCTAGAGGTCCGTAATCAAAATCTGGACAACATCACAAGATAAAGCACTCTTTCACATACTATATCGTGTAGCAATCCTGTTAATGATATCTGATTCAATTTCATAACGAATTTTTGGAGTGCAAACAGAATAGGAAAAAGTGTTTTGTACAACTGTCATTGAAAGTGACATTTTTAATGGTTGTCAAGAGTATTAAAAGACGATGTTCACAAAGTAGCGTGTTGAAAATATTCACAACACAATACATAATTATTAAATTCTCAAGGAAGTTTTATTACGAACAATAGTTATATATACAATTAAATTATGTTACAAATGTATTATACACGTTAATTACATTATTATTATTATTTATGAATATTAATATGAAAACTTCAATTAGAACAACTGCTGATATTAATACCTTGCGATGTTGAAGAGCCTTGTAATATATTTGAACAATTTCATAGGAATTTACATTTAATTCTTGAAGTGAAGAAGACAATACTGTAATAGGGCCATAGCTTTTTTATAAGAAATAGATTGGTCGATGTAACTCTCAGCTACTGTTCTATTCTTCCATCCACCGTGCGTCATAATATCCTTTATATTTAATCCTGATTCTGTTAGCAAAGAAGCAGAAGACCTTCTGAAACAGTGACTGAAACTCAGCAATGGCAGAAGGCATTTTCCCAAACGTGTTTATAGCAACTGGGTTGGATAATTGATAACAGAAGGGCGTAATGCAACGTATTTATTAGAATAGTCAATGTTTTTTCCAACAATGCAAAAAGAACGACCTATTTTCGTTTTTGTATTTGGAATTTGAATAATCAATGATTTATTCATTAATTTAATGTTTTCTATTAATAAATGGCACAGCTCTTCAGGCTCTATATATTCCGAAAATAGTAGCAACTTTTATCATCGAATATTTTTCATCTGGCGCCTCATTTATAAACCTCTGAACTTTTCAAACGTAAGAGTTTTTGATTTTTGGGCCTATGACTTTCATTTTCACGCTTTGAGAATGCTATTACTTTGAAATATTTGCTTGCATCAACACCATTTTTAACGAGCACACTCGACTTTATCATTGAAAACTTGCTCCACAAAGTTGACGAGTTCCATATTTTTGATTTCTCTTCCAGTTAGGCTGAGAAGACAGACGGTTTCGCTGAAATTTCCTTCGACGTTTTAAAGTCTACACCAGCTAAGAAAATTATAATGTGCGATGTGCTACTGCTGAGCCGATTTTTTTTATAACAATTCAATTGATGCTCTTTTTGCAGCCTCTTCAATATCGTCAGGAACACACAATTCCTCACTATTATTCTCTATAATGCAAAACATTAAACGCCAGCAAGAACTTTAAATGTGACTTTAAATAAAACGCGTGAGCTGTAAACGATACTGTTTGTTGGTGTCACCTGACACGGGCACTTCACAGCAAATGCGGTATCATGAAAATACTTAGTTAACTGACAAGAGATGTCAAAAAGTGTTTTTATAGAGATTTTGAATGTATCTATTTTATTATGAAAACTGGACAATTGTACAGAGAACTTTGTACAATTACAAAAATCAACACAAACGTAATTTCGCCCTTCACCAACAACCAACTCATACAGACAAAATCAATAACCATTCTGATCAGTCACATCAACATAAATTAAAAGATATATCATGGAATTGGCCGATACTTGATGTAAATCCACAACTAACGTTTTCAAAAAACACTTTATTGTTAGATTTTCACTAAACAGTTATACAAAACCGCAACACGTGTTTCGTCATACAATGGCTACTTCGGGCGTGTCTTCAGTAAAGACTCACCTATGGAACACTCAAAACATAGTATATGAAAGAAGTAAAATTTCATTTACATGGAACACTGTCATTCTTAATGTTTCGGAATAAGACATTTGCTTTATTGCCCCTTCAGCACCCATCTGGATAACATTACAAAATGAAGCCCTCTTTCATATAATATATTGTGTAGCAGTCCTGTGAATGATATCTGATTCAATTCCATAACGAATGTTTGGAGAAAATCCCCAAAAATGCATTATTCAAAGTAGCACAAATCATCAATCAACAACCCGTCAATAGTCAACAACCCGTGAAGGATGATCCCCAAATCCCGTTTTTATTTGTCCAACACAAGCAGAGACAGATTATCTCAGTTTCGAGAAGAATTCTCCATCGTCTTATTGAACACGATGTGTAAATTGCTCCACAAACAGAACAAATCACCTCCAAGTTTTCCCTGAAAACAATAAAGCCAAATAAAGGGAAGAAAAAAGAGAGCCGTTGCACAAAATGGAATTACACTTAGGATGCAGGTTACAGTAGAAAGATGAATTTTACTCTTGCTACGCGAAAAGAGTCTAGTCTCTCACGTCTTGCAGGATGCAGGATGTGGGTTAGTAGAGAAACTGCAACGTGCAGTAATGTAGGTGTCGAACGCAACGTTGTCATGTTCACCTAGAAATTATAGATTCAAATACTTAGAGAATAGTGGGTAGAAATACAGGATGTAGAAGAAATGTAGAATATATGCAAGCAATTTGTAGAACTTTTTTAGAGAATCCGTGAGAAATGCTGTTACATTTGGAAATTATTTTCAAGAAAAGACTATACTATCGGAATGGCCGTCATAGCAAAGGCCGAAACAATATTATTTAGTCACCTTGAATGTAGTAGAATGTACAATAGACCTTCTATTGTACATCCATTCGAGCTTCAAAGTAATTTTTATCAATAATTCAATCCAAAAAATCTATTTCAGAAATGATGATCTACAAAAAGTGTTTTAACCCTCCATCAGGAGATTTCTGTATTCTAGAGCTGATGGGAATTAAGGAGGTTTGATCTTTGAAAACAGATCCCACGCATAAATTCAGTGTCATGTCCAGTTTGGGCACTAAATTCCTCATCCACAGCGACATATATTTTAAATCAAATGCCCTACTGATTTCCACACGATAGTTTGTCAAGGAGCATGAACACGCTAGGAGAATATATAAAAGGATATGCTGGGCAGACTATGCATGTTGCTCATGATTTATTGTTTCAGCTCACACTTTTTGATAACACATAAATACAAAAATATGAATGAAAAAAAAATCAACAATATTATTCAAAATGGAGCTAGCTTCTTTGATAATCCTGATATGTGAATGATAAGGATTATCGAAGAAACTAACTTCATTTTGCATAATATTGTCAAATTTTGCTATCATACTCAATTTACCCATTTGCTTCAGGAAAAATCACCTCCACCCCTATTCCATTTTTTTTGATTCACTACTTTCCAGGATACTTCTTCATGATCCAATTTCTTAATAATATCACTAATCACCTTTTTTCAACAAATTATTTCATTTCTTGCTGTACTTGGGTAAAACTGATCCTAAAATGTCGTAAGGAATAGTTAGGAACTGACTACTCTTTCAAATTTCCATAAAATCATGAATTCGGTCTGATAGATCGTGCACAATTTCTGGAAGAGAAATTTATATAATGTAACAGTATGCTTTGTCGATTGACAAGTCAGTATACATTATTTCTGTTCGAAAGAGAAGATTAAATTTCGTGGAATATTGTGGTGAGAAAATATTTTTCAGTTAAATATTTGACAGTACAAAATATTTAGTACAAAATATTCTGTTCAATGATCTCTCGACATCGCAGCAAAGCAACAAGCATCGCATACACGCACATTCGTTGGTCTGCATTAACATAAGACGCAACAACGTTCGCATAAATTGCAGCGCCTTGATTGTGCGCCCGTCTGTACCAGGTCTTATACCCATTTCCTCCGCATGCATCGCAAAGCTTTTTTGAGCTTAGATGAAAAATGAAGCTCATCTTAGATGTTTTCGAGGTAAAACATCTACAGCCGCACATGAAACCGATTGGTGGCGTGGCGAGTCACCATGCACAAGCGACTGTACGATTCTCTTCTCACTGATTCGGCGTTACGCCACACTGAGCTCGGATACCTACAATATTTACAGTTGTGTTTATTACAGTATACATAACCTCAGTTTTACTGAATAAATATTTTTTCAATAAATAAAAATGAAATATGTCTGACAGTGATGATTGAGAAAATGAAAGTGGGCAGCCTCCTGCAAGTCATCGGTAAGGTAATTATATTTTCATCTATACTTATGAATGCGGAATTCACTCATATCAACTTATATTTAAATCACATAGTTTTTGTAATCATTTCAGTACCCAACAATCATCACAGGAGTCACAAAATATTATTATTGCACTGGACATAAGCAAGATCAGTAAAACATAAGACATACTATTGATATTATGCAAGATTTTACTGATGTAAACCGAACCGAGCGGTCGGTAGACGGTCGATTCGGATTACAATTATGAGAGACGGATACGTTCAAATAACAATGGTTTTTTGTGAATATCTATCACGGCATAATAAACAAACAGGCATGGTAGACGCAATATGCCATTTTTTTCGAAAATTGGCTTGCAGTGAGCATTGAGGTCCGCACCAACGGTTATTCTCATTGTTTTTATCTGTAAAGTGAATATTTTCAGAGCGTAGCTTGAGTTCCTCCACAGAAGAATCCTATACGTGATCTGAGAATGTATCAATGAGTAGTACTCAAAGAGCAGAGTGTAAATGCTAACAACCTTTTTCAGTTGTCGCATTATATAAATATAGCTCGATACTTTCTTAGTAAGTTGTTCGATGTGCCTGGACAAGTTCAGTTCATCATCCAAAACAACTCCAAGCAATGTGACCCCATTACCTGCCGCAACGTTATGATTTGTTGAAATAACGAGATTTTGAGTTTTTTCTTTATTTAATTTTAAATTATTGGCATTATACCACACCTCCGCTTGATTTTCTGCCTGTTTAATAATAATCTCCAAGTTTTCCGTATTTTTATTCGCGTTTATGAGTGTTGCATCATTAGCAAACATAACTATATCATTGATCATTGATGTAGGTGATGAACAAAAGTGGTTCAAGAACTGACCCTTGTGGTACACTGTGTGTAACTGGCTTAGAACTAGAGTATCTGTTGTTAACAAATTACCTCTTCTCCCTGTTCGTGAGATACGATTCAAAAAATATAAGCGGTAGTCCTTTTTACAACAAGAAAACATGGGATATACAGTCGAAGGCCTTGGTTAGATCAGACAGCGTGATGGCAGTACGCTTGCCCTCCTCAAGGCCTTCGACAATATTTCCCACAATTTTACATATCGCATAAATATTGTCGAAGGCCTTGAGAAGGGCAAGCATACTGCCATCATGCCCAGGATACGCCTGAAAACACAAGGACACTAAACAGGGAAGATCAATTAGACAAAAAAAATGCCAAAATTGTAAATTTCAATAGTAGATAGAAAATATCTCACGCACTCAAGTGTCTTTAATCCTCTTGATGCCTGACAAATATGCGGGATCATTGAAGATAAAATAACTGACAGTGACATTGAGAGAAAAAACATGGAAACTCATAGAAAATTAATTCAATTCATCTAATCTTATCTTATCATCTTCTTATTATCTTATCATCTTCTGCAGTACCTGCAGAAATGCGACAAATTTATAAAAGTGCCATGAAAACACGAAGAAGGATAAAACTGTTACTTTTGATAACCTGAATTAAAAAATAATCATGTCATCCATTTATTCAAATTAATTTGGCCTGGTATGAATACGCCGACATCCAACAAACATAAATCATTGTCTGTGTATAATTCATCATTTGCTTTCATTCCGATAGCCAGAGAAATTGATACAAGGACGAAAGGATCAATGTTGTAAGTATATATACCATAAATTTTCAATTGTTTGTCATTAAATTTGTAGATTGAAGGTTATAGCTAATAGCGATATTTGTCAGTTCCCCTCACAGAAAGCTAGGTTAGGTTATTTAAAACTTGGATTCAAAGCTGCAAAGTGAAGGGCTCAACTTTAAGTGCATATCAAATTCATGAATTAAGCGAGCTTATGGTTCAATACTATACGGAGTTACGGAGAATACTGCCAGTCATAAGTGCACACCGTGTCGTGTTACAAATGTTGTACGAAACTAGAAATAACAGAATTTGTTGTTTCGTTTTCTCGAAATCATATGACAACGCCGCTTTCACGGCAATCGTGGAGGCACACCGCTTCATTGAAGGTGCCATTACCACATCGCAATGCTTTTATGCAACGCGGTCCTGCTGCAACAACCGCAGGCCGTTCAAGTTAAGTTCAAGACGTACGGTGAGCTATGCGATTGACTCACCGGACGTTATCGCTCGGTACTACCTCTCGACACCCCCGCCCAACGACGACGACTCTGTGTCGTACCATCGATAGGAAATCGTTTCTGTGCGAGGCGACTATTGTTGGGTTGTAGTCCGGGCGCTGTGTCAGAAAAAGTTTAATTGCATGTTCTTCAATTTTTTTTTACGAAGAATGTATGAAGAATAATTTTCTCAGAACACCCGTGATATATTGTGAATGAATATAGAACTGGTTTTCAATTAATTAACCACACCCCTCTGCCCCTATGGGCGGACACAACTTCTTAAATGGAAAGAGGCTTAGTGATACCTCATTTTAGAAGTCATTCAACTACTTTTCAAAAATACCACATACTCGACATTTAATTTCAGTACTGTAGGAGAAATCAGATATAACCGGAAAAATTATCAAGTAGCAGGTGCTTTCCACTGAAACACAGAATATTAACAAAAGTAATGTATCTCTTCAAATGTTAGAAATGTTGTTTAGTATTTTCTAAACAATGATGAAGTCTGCCCCCAAAGTGCTCTATAATATTTCGAACAACTTCCGCTGGAAGTTCTGTAGACTGTAGTCGAGTGATTGTGGTAGCCATTCTATTGTTCCTCTTTGATCAATCCATCTGCCAGGAAATCGTCTTGCAAACTAGTTATCAGGATGTCTATTATTTCGTTAATCAAATTTGGGTAGAGCTCACCAGTTAAATTTTCATAAATGTATGAAGGTTCAATAATAGTATTGCCAAGCATACCAGCCCAAACGTTCATTTTCTCTGGATACTGATGTATGACGTATGACCTTTCCTACAAAGTCCCGTAGCTACAATTATATTTGTTGATATGCCCATCAAAAAAACCTACACTCATCAGTGAAGCAAGTATTGTGCAAAATTTTTTTGAAATTTATAACAACTTTTTTGTTGAGCTCGACGTTGGAGATCGCTGTTGAAGAATTTTCATTTTATTTGGGTGAAATTTATCTGAATTGAGTACTTGCCCCACTGTTTCGTGAGATATTCCTACTTGGCGTATCACAATGCAAAGTGATGTGAATGGTTCTGCTGTGAAGGTGCCTGAAATTTATTTATGCGATGCTTCATCCAAAACACAGCGATTATTTTTTTTATTCCACTAAGCTTATCAACTAATTCGAGGAATTTCTTATGAAAATGATTTTGTTGAAGTGTACACACCATTGTTACAAATAATTCATTGAACGCAACACTAATTTCACAATAACGTAATTTTGGCAACCAGAAATGGCGATTCAACAAAATACACAAACAGTTTTTACCGGGCTCTATTCTACGCGCTATGTAGATTGAAATGTGGCAAAGTATTAAGAATGAACAAATTAGTGATTGACGTTCATTTCTTAATTTGTTGACAACTTTTTTACTGAGTTGTCATTCGTGATTATCATACAAGTATTAGTTTAGGTAAATCACTTTCTTTCTAATAATAATTTCCAACGGAATATTATGCTTCTTTATCTTTTTTTTGGATATCACAAGTGAAACTACTTTGACCATTAACGTTATGTAATGAGACTTGAATTTCTTCAATTTCTATTTATTAAAATAATATCACAACTACTATCAAAAAAGAAGGTAACTGAGATATAACTCAACGCCCTTTCCCATTTGAGATTTTAGAGGTTGCCTCCGCTAGAGTGTTCTGAAAACCAGCTTACGGAATGCTCTATTCGAAAATGATTTTGATGTCCTCTCTCAACTTCTGGAGAGAACGAGATATCAGAGTCTACTTTTCAGTAGAAAGGTTATAGTGTGGCATATTACCAAGAGGATGCCATCAAATTTTTTCCTGAAAAGGGAGGCATTGTGATATCGTTAGATAAATCGTTTTTGATTTTCTACCATCTACCACCATCTAATAGTGCTTTCATTAACACTGTAATTGTTTAAAGCCTGGTCAATTTTTCAGCCTGTTTCGGCAGCGCATTACATTAACTTGAATTCGTGAAGAAAAATTTGCCGAATGTCGCTCAACAACTTCCTACGCTGAAAAGAGGCAAAAAATAATTTTGGAAAAAGCAATCATCAATGTATAGAGTACGAAATTCTGTATCGATCAGTATATGTTAGGTTAGGTTAAGTTAGGTCCAAAGTGAGTAGGTCTATTCGATCCTCCACCGCAACCCGCAAGGATTTATTGTGGCTCACACCTATTCATACTCGACCGAATAAACCCAGCTTTTTAACGATGCCGATTACTTTGTATGGTGAGTGGTCTTTCAGGTCTGTCAGTATGGCTCTGCCGAACTCTAAAAACCTGATTCGGTCCCCAACGGAGCAGGCACAAAGTAAATGCTCTGCTGTTTCATGGTTAATGAGGTAATCGGATAGTTAAGGTGCAAAATTTCCACATTGATACCCGCGACAACCTTCCCAAATGAGGGTTTTTGCACGTCAGTTACACCTGACTATGCCTTAGATTCAACCGCACAGGACTTTTTCGCTTCTGGCTTTGATGAATCATCACTTGATCCTAACCTAACCTAACCTGCTCATGGGGAATTTGTTCTTCCACCTGAGACAGATTCTGCGTACGCCGCTCAAGAATTTGGTGCAAGGCGGTTTCATACCCCGCTCTTGAGAAGACGACTCAGTCGTTTCCTGGCTGCACCACCAAACCTTTTTTTTTAGGTTCAGTTATTGGATCAGGAGTTGGGGAGCTGAGAATCTCCCGCTCCTGAACTAAATTTACAGGGAGGTTAGAGTCGTGAACTCGACATCCACCTCCTCTGTAGATTCAGCATCAGAAAGAATTTTTAAGTTTACTCTGTCCATAAAAGTCCCACGAGTAGCTAGGGAAAAAAGGTTAATCACGGCAGAGCCCCGCATTACCATGACAAGCGATCGATGATGCTTCGACGATAGGGCGCCCGGTATCTCGAAGGTTCCGTAGAAACAGCTGATAGGCTCAGTGTCATTCATCCTCTCGGCACGGATACACAAACCTTAGGATTAATCCATCGTTGGGATGTCATTCAGTTGAAGAATAACGGAACCACAGGTGATTCTGTCATTCCCGTATCCAGCGGGGCTATACGTGGAAGCAGGCATCCGATGGCCAGTTTGTTCAACCCCCACATCCCAAGCCAAGGCACACACTAAAAACAGCATGTACAGTGGTTCAGACAGTGAAAGATGAACAAGGACAGCCAACCCGCCATCTATCAGCACATACCATGACACAGAAAAATAAATATTCGTTGAGATATGGAGCTACAAAAACACTGCTCCTCAGAATATTGGAACACTGTTCCGAACCAGAAAAATACACACCTCAACAACTTTTGATGCTTTATAAAGCTCACATCAGACCTTCTGTGGAGTGTTGTTCTCATATATGGAGCTCTGTCCCAAAACATACCCTGAACTTGCTGGATTCCATTCAGAAAAGAACCATCCGCCTGATTGGAGACGCGAACATCACGTGCAACCTTGATAGCCTGAAACATCGAAGAAAGGTTGGAAATTTGTCTCTCTTCTATAGATATTTTCACGGGAGGAGTTCAAGTGACTTCGCACTTTTGATCCGGTGTGGAGATTTGACAGACTCTAATATCAACTGTTTTAGTTGCTTGCAACGAAGTTACTCCAGAATCATTCCAGAATTTCATTTTTTCAAATTGAATTCATGATATTTATTGTTTTTTGAAAAGTATCAAGAAGATTATGACACGTCTCCATCTTAATACAAAAAATTGTTGGAAACTCACAAAAGAAGAAAGGCAGCAATTAGGTTCAAAATAAATACTTCACAAAGATGTGTAGATCAGCATGGTTCAGATACGAAGTCGGGTCTAATCGAAAATTTCTCTNAACTTCTGACGATCACTTTGTTCGTGTGTATTAAATAATTTCATAAGAACTTCGTTTGAATAATTTTGGAAGATTTTTCGAAACACCGTCGATAACTATTTGTGAGTTACTCATGAAAGTAACCAAACTGTTATGAGCTTGATAATTTCACTACTACCTAAATTCTTAAAGTAATAATGTTTTCTGAAAAAGTGACTTTTGACCACATTTATGCATAATAGAAATAAAAGTGATTTCAGCACGCCCTGTATGACACGGAGTCGATTTCTTGATGTTCATTGAATATTTTGAGTTTGTTCAAACTATCATCAGAATATTAACTCCTCATGAATTGGGAGTACTGATGTACTTAAGTTCAATTAGGGCTATGATTTGGACCATTGGCACAAAATATTTTTTATCTTGAAAACCAATAGAGATAGATATAGGACATTATCGACCAAAAATAATTATAATAAAAGAGCAATGCCAGAAATGTATTAATATATGGGGTGTTCTATTAAAAAAAATAAGGTTGATAAGAATATTTGATGGAAGTGGCAACTTCGCAATGCTGAAAATATTTTAGATCGATAGATCAGATGAGAAAATGTAAGATGTGAAATTTTCAGAGAAATCCTGCTTTGCGTTTTGCAGAAACGTCTAACTTACCACCGACCGTGAGTCACGCAGTATAAGTATACGAGTATTTCAAGTTGATTGATGATCCGTGTTGAATGAAATTGAAGAGAGTTTCCTATGTTAGACAGTCTGTATATAATTTCCTGGGGACTGTCTACATATCTGAGATATCTTTATTTGTGCCCATTATTGGTTATTACTGATATCGTCTCACTGATTTTATTTATTCATTATCTATTGCGGTTTTGTGGCTCTTCTGCCCGGCTGAACACGGTCGGTTTGTTATTGCATGGTCGTCTGTTTTTTTTTGGAACTCTTTATGTGTGACTGATTTCAATTCCTGAACGTTTGTTATTTTTCATAGTCTCATTTAGGTGGCATGTTGTTTTCAATTTGTTTTACTGAGCAGTTTATCTTCAATATAATTCAGTTATTTCAAAAGATGTACAATAAATTCTAATTATATCTGCTTCATGTAAACCCAAATTTTAGAATCGTGTCTGTTTCAAGGTCATCAATGAAAATTATAAAAATATAAATAGTCTAACCCATTACTTGCTGAAAAATGATAATACTATTCATGATAATACGAGTAATTATAAATTTTTCAGAAAAAATTCTATTCAAAATGCGTTTCGCTGTACGGTAGCTTCATCAATCACTGGTGCATCTGAAGCTAATAGCGAAACACGTTTTGAATAATATGTAGTGTCAAAATTATGTAATCGTTATCAGTGATATCATAAAAGTAAATGTGCAATGTGCATGTCGCTAATTATTTCCCATCCAAAAAAAAAAGTTTCCGTTTTTACCTGCAGGGTATTTTTTAACATATGATGGCCGGGAATTTCGCCCTTAAAACTAGACCAGAACTTTCAATAATAGCCTTTTTAAATGGTGACTCAACTCATTTCCATGGTTCTGAAAGTTAATTTCAAAGTATATTACCCCAATGAAAATGATTCAACATTTCTTCCTTTCGAAAAAGATCTTCCTATTAAAATATAGGTTTTTAATCAATGCAATAAGGAAAAAGTGAAAAGCCATGAATTTGTGGAAAACAAAATATATTCGATTGAAGTCAATATACATCAAATTCCGTTGTTCAAAATACGAAATTTCATACCATCACTACGTTCTCAAAAATGTTTTTGCAATAGGAATCACACGTTGAAAGATAAGGCCTCGTTAGTCCTTAGCTCGCACAAGTTTCGACTTCTGAGGGTTGTCGTTCGTAGGGATGCGATAGCTGGTTAACGGAAAAAAAACATAATTTGAACTTAATTTTTTTAAAACATTATTAGTTTTATATACAGCGTGACTCACGGTCGATGGTAGGTTAGATTTTTATGGTAAACACAACGCAGGAATTTTCTGAAAATGTCACATCTTACATTTCCTTATCTGTTCTATCGATCTGAAATATTTTCAGCATTGCGGTGTGGCCACTTCCATCAAAAAGCCCCAGCAACTTTATTTTTTTAAATAGAACACTCCGCATATTAACTCATTTTTGAAATCGTTCCTCTATTGTTATACTTTTTTGTCGATAATGTGCTATACCTATCTCTATCGGTTTTCGTGATAAAAAATAATTTGT
>NW_019290095.1:38400-51983 GCF_000500325.1 Leptinotarsa decemlineata
ATGTTGAAAATATTAATTTTACATAGATAGAACAGGTAAGGAAATGTAAGATGTGAAATTTTCAGAGAAATCCTGCTTTGCGTTTTGCAGAAACGTCTAACTTACCACCGACCGTGAGTCACGCAGTATAAGTATACGAGTATTTCAAGTTGATTGATGATCCGTGTTGAATGAAATTGAAGAGAGTTTCCTATGTTAGACAGTCTGTATATAATTTCCTGGGGACTGTCTACATATCTGAGATATCTTTATTTGTGCCCATTATTGGTTATTACTGATATCGTCTCACTGATTTTATTTATTCATTATCTATTGCGGTTTTGTGGCTCTTCTGCCCGGCTGAACACGGTCGGTTTGTTATTGCATGGTCGTCTGTTTTTTTTTGGAACTCTTTATGTGTGACTGATTTCAATTCCTGAACGTTTGTTATGTTTCATAGTCTCATTTAGGTGGCATGTTGTTTTCAATTTGTTTTACTGAGCAGTTTATCTTCAATATAATTCAGTTATTTCAAAAGATGTACAATAAATTCTAATTATATCTGCTTCATGTAAACCCAAATTTTAGAATCGTGTCTGTTTCAAGGTCATCAATGAAAATTATAAAAATATGAATATTCTAACCCATTACTTGCTGAAAACTGATAATACTATTCATGATAATATGATTAATTATAAATTTTTCAGAAAAAATTCTATTCAAAATGCGTTTCGCTGTACGGTAGCTTCATCAATCACTGGTGCACACGTTTTGAATAACATGTAGTGTAAAAATTATGTAATCATTATCAGTGATATCATAAAAGTAAATGTGCAATGTGCATGTCGCTAATTATTTCCCATCCCAAAAAAAAGTTCCCGTTTTTACCTGCAGGGTATTTTTTAACATATGATGGCCGGGAATTTCGCCCTTCAGAAATTTCTAAAACGTTCTAGAGCATTCAAGATTCTAAAACGTTCTGGAACATTGGAACGTTCGGAAACATATCGGAACATCTCAACTCATTGTGAAATATTCATCTAGTCAAAAAAAAGTCTGGGAGACATCTTACAGTACTCACATCAATGAGTTTTTCGTCTTGTCTTCATTTTTTATTTCATAGATATGTGTGGTAACGCATTAAATGTAAAAGAAACTATGAACACAGTTATACGGTAACGTTAATTTCAATAATTTCCTTGAGTTTCAAATGGAGTGAGCTTTTTCGAAGGCTGAATCCGCTGTTCAATCCGGTTTAGTTCAGGACACATATAGACAATTTGAATGTATCTTATATCTGTATCTGAATAAATTGATCAATCAATTGATTACATTTGTCGTTGTAAGGGATTGTTGACCATTGCTCATTTTGACCAATATTTTGCTTACACGAATAGTTGGGATATTGAAGATTAGTTGTAGCTCAGTATTTCCAGTTTTCGATTATCCATAAAGAAGGATGAGCTATTTCGTTTCTTGGGTTGTTTGAATAAAATTATTCTATTTTTTTCCATCTTAATCAATTTCCTGAAATATTCGACGCAATATTTTAGTACAGAATAAAGAGAATGCATTCATCAACATGAATTCAATTCCTGTAGACTATCAGTAATATACTACCCTTCAAAAGAAAGTAGTTGATCTTTTAGTTGTTTTTTACGTGCATTCCATTTAAATGTCCTCATCCGTGTTATCGTCACAACACATCAGTCTCCTTTGTATGCTTTTCTCATTACTTAGTCATTATTCCAACGACAAAACGAATCCACACCAAGAGTAAATCAAGGTATGCGACATACAACGTACTAGACACACAAAAAAATTATTTTACAAAACGCCATCAATGTCACAGAATACAAACATTCAAACTATCACCTTACATGATCATAATAAAAATACAGGTGTACATAAAAAGTCCATTATTACGTCGATACAAAACACAAACATCCCGGCAAGAAAAACTATAACAACTGAACAGGTCAATGAAGGGATAAAAACGCACAACTGTATACTGGGTGGCAGAATCAAAACAGTCACAGAAGAATATCACAATGTGTTGTAAGTGATATTATTTCACAAAGTTTTTGGAAAATGTGACGTGTCATATATGTTTGAAAATATGTTTTTTCCGTTAACCATCTATCGCACTCCTACGAACGACAACCCTCAGAAGTCGAAATTTGTGCTAGCTAAGGACTAACGAGGTGATTCCTAACGTGAGTTGGACGATAGCAAGTGAAAATCGAGCATTCAGTCTGGGGCTTGAACCATCGACTCACACATCGGCAAATTGACTGAGTGAACAAAGCACCTACGTCGAACCGCCCGGCCACCGACCACATTCATGTATAGGTCTTGACTTGACTTGACTCGACTTGACTTAATTTGAAGCATTGATCATTAAGGCCATTAACGTCATCTAGAAAAGATTATATGAAATTTCATTTTGGTTTTCGGAAAACATTATTCTAACAAGATTATGCTACTACTACGTTGAATTGTGTAAGTTCACGAATAGTTATGAAATCTATTAATTCATTTAGAATTGACATTTTGGAAAGAATTGGGACATTAAGAGCTACATGGAGTTTTTATGATATTCGACAAAAATAACGATGTGAAAATAAAAGGAGAAATATAAAGAAAGGAAAAGAAAGGAAATGAAAAAAAATCCGCCTTTTTCATTAATTTGGACTCCAACAACAGACTTTTAACTGCATCTGACTTGGTTTTTGCATGATGGTTATTATATTGTGTGATGAAAGTGATAACTGAACAGAAAACCTATTTATGATATTATCTTCTAAGAGAAAAAATAATGTTTTGGGTTTCAGTTCCAAATGATTTGTTATCAATAGTTCATTAATGTATTCGTCAGTGAATACCGATTGATGTCAGTACAAATCAGTGATTTGTTTTGATATTTCAAACTACTCAAAATGAACAGGGTTTTGGCACGGTAAGAAGGATTTGTGAAATACAACAAACGGGAAAAAGTTATGCACCACCAATTTTTCCAATTTCAAAATCATCTAATCAACCAAAGTTGGGTTATGCTGCAAAACTTTTTTGGAGAAAATTGTTGTTTGGGCAAAAGGGGTTCAGTTACATTTTTTGCAAACGATAGTTTGATGATTTCCAAATGAAATATTATAGTTTTCTTGCAAACGGTTTGGGTTAGAGACATCGAATGAGATACCACTAGTTGATTCCACTTCAATACCATACTTAGGGTCAGATTAGATAAGGTCCAAAGTGAGTTGGTCTATTCGACCCTCCCTGCAACCCGCAAGGGTTTATTGTGGCTCATACCTATTCATACTCGACCAAATAAACCCAGCTTCTAAACGAAGTCGATTAGTTTGTATGGTGAGTGGTCTTTTAGGTCAGATGGTATCTAGCACTATCTAGCATTATATCCGAAATATACCTGCAAACCATAGATGAGAAAATCTTAACAATAATAAAAACACATGATGAAAAAGAGAATGGTTCCGATACGTTGACGATGGACTGTACAATTCACAAAACAATGGAATAAGAATTGAACAAATAACAAAAGAAATTGACGAAATAAATCAAAAACTATGTTTCAGCATTGAGGAAGAACACAACTCAAAACTTAACTACCTGGATATAACCACAACAAAACACAATTTCAAATGGCAATATACAGGAAACCTACACAAACAAGCTCCACCATACCCGCAAGTTCAAACCATCCACCATCACACAAAATGGCTGCCTATAACGCATTCATATATAGAATGTTCAGGATACCACTCAGCAATGAAGCCCGAAACAAAGAACGATAAGCGAAGCAGTAACTCGTCTTGATAATGCCATCTGAGATGATGGCGAAACGTCGACTATCGAATAGTACACAACGGATGAACACCCGGAATGAGAATGAGAAGATACTTGCCTCATTTTTGAAACTAAAATTATTTCAATATCAGGATTCTCGTTATTACTAGTTATCCTAGTAAAGAAAAATTGATTTCATTAACGTTGCTCAAAGATTCGGGTATTGAATTAATATACGTTTCATTATAGATATCCAGTTTCATGGATATCTATAATAAAAGATCGAGATTTGATTTTCAGTATGTGAGAGAAGTTCTTCATATCTTAAATTCATCATGAGTTTCAAGTAAGGTGTCAGCCATTGAGCTTTTTTCATTAGATTCTCATAGTTCTTATAGATTATTGTTTTTCAAATGTTGCAATATTATATTTGAAAAGCATTCAAATTTTTTGTACGAAAAAGCAGCACTCCGATGTTAACTGCCTATTCCGAAAAAAACAAAGAATAACAAAAGAAATTTCGCATTTATCACCCCTACTACAGCCAGGTACGCACTCGTCTTGCAAACAAATGACGTCCGACGGGCGGCCTCACGCCGCACTTCCACACTTACCATCCGAGCAACCCATGCCCAGCAGTGATATATTCGTATTCGTCACAACGCATGCATAAGTCAACTTAGCCATGACTCTTGGCTGCTAACATAGACGAATCGCGGGGACGGCGACGTCGATGCTCAGTTGTTTAAACGCGTGCGATCGGTGAATGCGAGCCTCACACACACACACCTGAAGTGAAAACAATCGGGGTGGGATCCTCATGTGACATGTGGTGATTTTTGTGATTGTCTGACCGGAAGTCAGAAAAAGTGGACGGAACTGTGTCATGAAGAGTCGAATGAAGAACGGTATGATGGCGCCTTATCCTGCGATCAGTTCTTCCTATTGGCAACCGGCGCCTATGCCCAGTCCGTATTTAATTCCAGGTAGGCACGAGTAGAATCAGGAAATATTTAAAGAGGATCCAGAGGATTCAATTTTTTAAAGTATTGACTTCTAGTCCTTACAAGAGGTGAAACGTTGATGTAGTTTTACGGTTTGAACTATTTCCCTTCATCTAAAGAGAAACTTTCTGTAACAAGTTATAGAAATTCGATGTATGAACTTGAAATTTTCATTTGTTAATCGTAGTTTCACAAAATTGATGAAAAGTTACTTTTATATGACTATACAAGTCACATAAATATTCAGAAGGATACTTGTACTTAGTTTTTTTATCGATCATTTTGGAGATTTTCATCTTCCATGATTTGTAAAAATTGTTATGAAAAACTATACAAATTGTGAAAAATCAATAGAAATGTCTGATTTCCTGCACAACAAATGATTATGTTCAATAATCAGTCACTTTACTAATCATTTGTCATTTGAAATATTCAAGTAGGCTTCATTTACACGTACACGTAGGTATATCTTCTATACAGTGCCAAAATCTGTCAAGTCTAGCAATATTAATGAACAGAACAATAATGTCAAAGGATATATATCACAATTTTTCAACTTTTTTGCTCTTTTTACCCGTTCAAATCAACTTAAAACAAAAACATATTTTGAGATTTTTTTATGTTTGTCTCGATATTTGTAAATTAAAATTATCAATTATGGTGTAAAATTTGACATGTAACAAACATCAAAAGTCTGAACGTTGCTTGATGTTCTACAACCATAATTTTGCAATTTTGCAACAATTCATGAATAGACAAAATTTTAACCTCTAATTTCAAATTTGTTCCATTTCAAAATTGGAAAATGAATCGTTATCTCCCCACATAACATTGAGACAATATTGTTCACATTCCATTGTAGTAATTCACACATTTTATGTCGGTTCTTGTCTAGAGCAATATTTTTCAACACTGCCTAAAAATCCTTGGTCATTTAATAACCTTTCATAATAAAACTTTGTAGGTAATACCAAAACATACACTTTCATAGATCTATTCTGATGTAGAGCAGATCATTTCACGATACTGCGGAGTACAAAAACAAAACTAGAAACAAGAAATTTGGTGGTCGGCGTGATTTTGCATGTGGAATAAAAATATCAATAATAATACGTATTTTTCTTCAATAAACTAAATATTTATTGATGACAGTATACATATTCAGAACAAAATATCCAATTGTAGTGGCAAATAAAAAATATTATATGAAATATTTTGTATGAAATGACTCCATGATCCAAAACAAGGAAATTCCATAGACAAGCAGAATCCGAACGGCACGTGTTTTTGGCTCATTACCCGTCATCAGTACGGTACAGCCGAGCCAAGGACAGGCAACACAAATGCATGGAATTTTCAGAAGCTAGCCAAACTTTGTGGTTTATGTTATATCGGCATGGCTTTACTAATGTCTCCACGAAGCAACCTTGGTTACTTGCGTAATGCTATGGTCCAGCATACGGAACAGATGTTAGTTTCGTGAGTGTAGGTATTCAGTTAAAGGACTATACAGCGAAATGCAAGGAAGCAACACGAGCGCAGAGAATTATCAACAGAACTAGCCAAAGTCTCTTTGAAGCAGGTTCACTTACCTGCGTAACGTTCAGTTTCAGTATATAGAACAGATGCTAGTTTCGTGAGTATATTTAATATAAATCAAAACAGGGAAACTTCATGAAGAAATACTCTTACAAAATGCAAAACGTAGACAGCTTTCGCTCATGAGCCTTATCCACTATTGTAGAAAGCAACAAGACTGCAGATAATTATCAACACAAGCTAGCCGCAGTTTGTGGTTTCGGTCAGTATGCCACGGAAAAGAGGCTTCACCAAAGACTCCACGAAGCAGATTCAGTTACCTGCGTAACGTCTGGGACCAGTATATACAACAGGTGCTAGTTTCGTAGGTTTATTTGATATGAATCGAGACAAGGAAACTTAATGAACAAAACTCTCTTACAAAATGCAAAACGTAGACAGCCTTCGTTCATTAGCCTTTCCCAGTAGGATACAGTACAAATGCAAGGATGTGCAACCCTTGGTTGCAGGAAGTAACACAAGTGCAGAGAATTATCAACAGACGCTTCCTTACCCTTCTAGTACGATACAGTCAAGTGCAAGGATAGACAAAACTCGGTTTCAGGAAACAACACAAATGCATGGAGTCATCAACAGAAGCTAATAGCGACACTTAATGATGTGAAAAAAACTGACCAAGCCTTTCAACTGTTTCAGTACTATAGGGTTCAGGATAGCAACGGTTGAATTCAAAATACCTTATAGATTTTCGGAAATAATAATCTCTGCTAACAAAATATCCCCTATGATTTACTTTATACAACTTGTCATAAATGAATTAATTCAATATACCAAAGTGTAAGCTTAATGTAATTTCCTTAAGACCACATCTTTTTGCTCTGGTCAATTGTGTAATACCAGGGAAAAATACTCGGTTTCACATGTCTTTCAATCATAACTTTTTGTTTTATCGACTACTAAGTATTTCTTCAATTAGATTTCACTTTCACAACTATTCGACATAATTACAGCGAATACGAGAAGGAATCTTCATTGAAGCTCATTAGCAAGTGAATAAAATCCTCCTTCTGAATGAAAATAGTGAATTTTCGAGAATATAATAGAATGCATTGAATATTCAGATTTTCAAAAGTAACCTTATAAATTTGTTTCTTAGAAATATAGTCCAAAAATATTAGTGTCAGTTTTTTCCAGATATTTGCATTCTGATTTCCCAAGTTAATCATTAGATGAGAAAATTTTGTGTATTGTAATGAATGAATAAAACAAAAATATATTGAAAGTTATTAAAGTAGATTTCTTTGGAACTTCACCTCCTTCATATTGATAATATACGATAATGGAGAATTTTTTTTTCCTGGTACATGAAAAAATATTTGTCTACAATATAACATTCTTTCATTGTTATTGGGTTTATTCCTTCAGTTTCTATTTATTCTTATTCATATCAAATTAGCGATTTTTTGGTCAAAATATTTATTGAAAACAATTCTTCGAGAAAAATATCATTTATGTGGTTACGATCGAAGTACATAGCTGAAGTCAATTTCCTGAAAAAATATTGGGCATAGAAATTGTAATGAAACTAGTTATATTTTTGCAACTCCTCATTTCTTGAGGCAGTAGTTGCTTAAATGAATCGTTGCGAATGATATCTGCATACATTCTCAGACATTATTGATCAATATCCTCCTTTTCATTGAAAGGGTGTTATTCTGGACACACATCAAATGAGAATATAAATAATATAAATCATTATCGATTCCAATGGCAGGTAATCAATTCATTCATCCAATACATTGAAAAACAAAATAATTTTCATCAGTATATCTAATTATTCATGGTGGGGTAGAAAGTTCCAACATGAAAAAAATACTGAAAATAACTGATATTGTTATTAACAAGTATGTCATGACATGTCATCTCATTCAATTTCTTTTTACTCACCCCGAATATTTAAAAAATCTGAATAATATGATTTCTATTCTATTATAGTTCATCATTAGCATAATCAAACGAGTTTTTATATATGTAAGTAAACATGTGTAAATCAACCAAACTATTAGCTCATGAGAGAAGTTGCAAGTGTTCGCAATTCTGAGCTTGTGATTGTTATAATATATAAACAGTTATGTATTTAACATGTTTATAATGATCCACTACATCGAACAGAAAATGTGAGAACCTCTAAACAAATAAAGTAGAAAATAACTACGATGTTCATGTGAAGGTAGTTGTTTCGAATGGGTTCATTCTTCAAATTGGAGTCTCGAAGAAATTTCTGTGTATAATCTATATGAAGAGACTTCATTTAAATTATTTTCTTTCTTTCTTTCTTTGTGAGTTTTCTCGTGAGTAACCCACATTTTTTGTTCAATGAAGGAGAAGTAGAAAGCATAGAAGCTTTTTTTTCCAAAAATGATACTAGTGGAGAAAGATCATAATCACAAACTTTTCAATTCAAACCTACTTGGGTCCATATTTGTAACTTCACCCCGTGTACATAGAATAAATAACCGTCTGGTCAGCTCCTTTTCATTGTTAGGATTGCCTCGATAATTGCTTTGTAGACAAATTGTCCTATCAATTTTCCTGATAAGCTCGAAATACAAATGTCATAACAGAACAATCTAATAACGATGACACAGCCTTCAGGCCCCGATGTATGTTGATTTTCAATAATCAATATTGGAATGGAAGTGTCGACGCTATATTCTGTGCGTATAATGAAAAATTGCCTGGATAGAAAGAATATTGTTTACAATCAGCATATTCAGATTTTTCTTTTGCGTTCGGTGATATTCATGGTGATATCAGTAATATTATACCATTCAGTGAGAAGTCGAGCGTCATGAATATTTTCAGTGAGTAATTGAGTAATGACCATTTCCCGTAAGTAAAATACTATATTTTCCTCATCACTCATAAAAGGAATTTTTAAAATGAGATTCATATGTGAAAGAAATCGCGAGTGAAAAAGTACTTTCCAATTCCATAACGAAAAATAACCTAAAAGACTTCTATAACAACTACTCCAAGAAACTGCCTTGAAATGAAGGTGACGAAAAACAGTTTGGATTTCAAAGTACTTCCATTGTAGATAGATGAATAAACAGATGATAAAAGGTGGAAGTGGAACCTCTGGTGTGTAATAAATACATAACAAGCACTTTTCCCAATCAGCAGAAATGAATTACTCTTCTTGACGCTCGTTTCAATAATCAAATTGGCGTCTTCATCTCCTGGAGACATCAACTGCTCAACTGTTTCGATAGTGTGAGTTATAGATCATGTTGCTTACTTACCCAACAATAATGGGCCACATACTTGTGACAGTTATATAAAAAAAGCATATTTGATTCAGATATACGGATTGATTTCGATAATGAGAATAGAAAAATAACCATAACCTTCAACTGAAGTGGTGGAAAGAATTACCAGCTAGTGAATGAATATTTCGTCATATGTTCCCACATCTCACAAAGCGAAGGCTACTCGTATTTTTCTGTTGTAATGACAATATGTACAATTGTTATTATTTTCTGGTTTTGGGTTGGAATCATTATGATTGCTGCCACTCAAATACGCCCTTGAATACAAATGAGATTATGTAATCATATTTCTCAAAAAACATTTTTTTTACAGTTTTATCTATCTGAACTGTCTGTGTTTCTGAATAGCAATCACACAATCAGAATGAAGATGACTCAATACTCACTTCACACAACTTTCATTATGTTTTCTATACTAGTTTTTTGAGTCTCATGCGATTTATTTCGTTCACTCAGAGAAAAATTTTCTCATCTTCTTAAGCACCTGAAAATGTCACCAGCACCCGAAAATTTCATATATATTTTTATTTTAAATTCCATGTAGGTACTCAATAGTTACTTTTATATAGGTATACTAAAAACAAAGGGTTTATGGTGACTCGCATCAATTTCAAATAAACCAAATAAATCTAGCTTGATAACGAAGCCGATTACTTCATTTGGTAGATGATTTATCAGTGCAGCAGAGTGGAACTCTTGCTGAAAATGATTCAGTTTACGTTGAGGCAGGCATAATGTACGTGCTCTGCTACCAGGACCTGATGTTATGAATAATCTGTTACGAAGTTGTCAGACCATGCTGCATTTTCCTCAGTATAGACAGGACCTGATCAGCCGTCAGTCTGCGACTAACTTCGATAGGTAGGTGAGCAACAAAAATCTGTGACTTGGAAGAGTTACTTTGACGTATTTGAGGGAGACGCTCTTCCACGGCCACAGGGTAGGTACTAACTGCCCAGGAGACGCTTCCCTGATCCTCTCAGGTAGCCTGTAACCGTCCAGACCGGAAGATGTAGCTCAATAACGGTATCTCATTGAGGTTGTTGAACCTTCAAGGTGCCAGATTCCCACCTCAATGTCTGCAATAACCTACCTACCCAAATGATGGCGCCTGTTCGGCGATACATTGAATTCAGCCATGCAGGTCATTTTTGGTTTGGGTGAATCATCGTTTGTGCATAAACGTTTGAAGACCTTCTCAGGGTAAGATTGTTTCCTCTTCTGATGGCTGTTCTGCTTTCGCTGCGTATGAATTTTGTGCTGGTCAAATTGAGATAGCCGCTTTTAGGCGGCACCATCTGGCATCCTAGGTTTGTTCGAGTGTTGGAGGGGAACTTCCTGCTCTTGATCCGATGTTGTTGAGGGAGCTCCCGATCGGCTTCCATCTCCTCTGTAAATCCACCTCAAAAGTTGAGAATCTGAGAAACTCATTATCTTGACCTGTTACTACAGGTCTTCTAAGTTTTTCAGTCGACCATCTCCTCTGTAGATTCTGTGTCGGATATTTTGGTTAATTCATGGTTCATATAAAGGGTCCCAAAGGTACCTGAAAAAAGAAGGTATACATGGCAAAGCCCCAAATTACCGTGACAAGGCTTTCTACGACGAGAAAGCGCTCGGTATCTCGAAGGTTTCGTTAGTGACACTGAGTGGACTCAGAGCAATACATCCTTTCGTATATTTAATGAAAGATTTGATAAAACAAGTTTTCAATTCAATTTGAGCCTCTCAGCAAATATTGACTAGTATAGTCTATCCATTCCCATTTGGAACGACAATAAAAATAAGAGTACAGTCATAAACATTTCTTGCCTGTGGATCCTAGTCGCCTAGATAGTTAGTAAACATGCTATCAAATGTAGTTGAGGAGTAAAGGCTCGGCTAGCTGGACTGGCTGAATACAATTTTTTTGTCCGTTTCACAATATTTCTTTATCATTGCTGTGAGTTCGTGGGGTTAGCTGAGGTAGTGAGTTGTTTTGCCAACCGATTTTAGAAAACTTTTTCTAGAGATCAATTACCCTAACACCAAACTGATATGTTTGCCCTCGACGCGCGTTTCGCTAACAATATTAGCATCTTCAGGAGAAGCAAATTGATACTGAATCTAATGACAAGGGTAGCTGTTTATATACCTAATGTTTTTTGGTGCGATGTGGACTTTGTTTGTTAAATGATGATTATCCTAATTGATTTTTTGGTAATTAACTAGTGGAACCACTACCTGCAAATNGTCTTGAATAATAATAATGATAATAATAAAAAGGTCTTTGTTCCATAAAAATATAGATATATTGATTAAAAATAAATTCATAAATGGATAATGATCAAATGTACTTTTTGTAACATATGTCAACCCCTTTTTATAATTCATTAACAAAAATTATATATATTAATTTGCCGGGGGCACTTGATTTCTCAACTTTTCCAATATAAAAATGAGAAAAATTGAATCATACTCAGGAAACTCTACACAACACAACTATTATTTTTATTAACCACTTTCGGTTTCAAATTGCATCAACACATATTTCAGTTTTTCATCAATCTTTTTGGAAGTTTCAAATACACTACATTTTTGAAACTCCATCATTGATAAGCGAGTTTGAAAATATATGACATTTACTTTTCAGAAATACATTGATATCTGTGAAGATTATATGAGAAAAGTATTGCTCAAGCTAAACGTAGTTCTAGTTTCATAATATTTCTCTCCTATGAAAAGTTTGAAGAGCAGAATATCTGTATCTGTATCTGTAGTATATTTCTTCGAATATAAACTCTTTCAGTCAAAAATTAGTGGTTGAATGAAAACCCCTGACCCACTGACTTGTCTTATGTGTTCATCACATAATAAATTCATCATGAACGTGAAATCACCTTGCCGCCTTCCAATCAACAACAACCGACAATCACACAGAGATTCGTTGCATGCGAGAGAGTGATTTCAATGTCAAGAATTCGTAGTTGTAAAAAATTGTTACTCGATTACGTAATACAGAATGCAAAGCAGCATAATGGCATAATGCAGAGGAACTAATAGGCTAGGAATGGCAATTAGGCAGGTAGAGACTGTGATTTGCACAGTCATTTGCGGAATGACTCAATGTATATTTAATTAATGTTGATTTACCAGGGGATAATGATTAGGGGATTAGATACTCAATGGTTGGCTGTTGGATTAGAAGAATTCTAATGATAGAGACTTTGGGAATCACGTTTATTCATATCAAGAGCAAAGAGTTATAAACCTTTTCAAAGAATTGGTTGCCGATATTGCGTAATTTATTTTTGTGAAAACCAGTTAGTTCTCAATGATTTTTATATATTAGGGTAATACACGTTATTAATAAATTTATACAAATGTTGACAGAGCAGAAGTCTAGCTCATAACATGCAGGGCTGAAATAAAAACAATTTTCTGTAAATTGGGCTTTCGGTAGATCTCATCAATTCATATCAAGATGAATATTCTCAATATCGAATGTTTGAAAACAAAAATCGAAATAACAATTTCGCAGAAGCCTGCGATAAGTGGAAAATGTTTGTTGTGATAGCCTATATTTTTATTTCGAAAATTGCTAGTTCTGCAAACGTCTACTTCCACTAGTAATAATTTTCACACCATTCATTACTTCTGCAATTATGTAGGATTCAGAGAACTCCGGTTTTTTATACATATAGTTGTGAGAAACTATGTATGATATCTGATTCGATTCCATAACGGATGTTTGGAGTACAAAATGAGTAGGAAAAAACTATTTTCGTATAATTCAATGTTCATAAAAGAGAAGTTTTCTTGAAAGTATTTTTTCTCTCGCCAAAAAAGTTCTTTGCATGATGTACACTGGTGAAAAATTTTCCACCGGTACCGGTGGCAATTTAATTACCGCCCATATTAGCGAGAAATTACTTTCGTGTGT